>QVRM01005967.1:0-56331 GCA_003439945.1 Dermanyssus gallinae | reverse complement strand
CGCTGAGATCACTGCTAGCACTAGTGCTGTGCTAATATGTCTCCTTTGTAATAGCAAATCATAATAATATATGACAGCTCCGAGTCGATGTATAGTGTCCTCAGCTATCACTAGTTCTCGGCAGATCCATACGCATCATACAGCATGGAACCCACAGAGGCAAACAAGAGTTGCCCAAGAGGCCCAAGGGCTGCCCGAAGGATCCTACATCTTGGCAGCGCGAAATTTGTGAGAGCTGTGTACATATAAACATTTGTCGAGACTTGTGGTTCGTCACCATCAGTAAGTCCTCGTGGGGTAGTCTCCGAAGGGCGACACGTTCCGACCAAGTACTAGATCTACGATATCAGTTTGCAACGCTCTGCACGGAGAGATAAGAGAAGCAGCGACCGAGGCCGAGGCAGCCTGTTATTATTATGCTGTATTTTTGACTTTACCAAACGTTCGACACAGGATCTAGAGAGGTTGCGGATGGAACAGGCCGTTGTTCCATTGAAGTTATTAAGTCTCATCGCAGCTACTCTTCAAATTTGCTATTATGACGACGGCGTACTCTGCAGCAGGGTCTGGTCCAGACTACCCGCTTCGCGTGGAGTGGCACTCTCAGCCCTCTTCTATTGTCGATTGTTGCGACCTTTTTGAGCGTATAACTAATCGGCATAAATTAGTTAATGTGGTCAATACAGGGAGACGACTTGGCCCTATCTAGCCGCAATAGATTTCATCAGCAGGCGCTTGCTATTCTAAGCTGTTGTGTTGGCGGAGTGCGCTTTGCAATAAACGTCTCCGTCCACCCTCTTAGACGTACAACCTACGTTCTAAAGCAAGCAAAAGCGGCTTCACAGACTAGCCAGCAATAAGCGGGTTTACGTTTTGAGCGGGTTGCTATTTGCAAAAAAAACTACAATGAAGATATGCTCTGCTAGACACTGTATCGTTTGAAGAGTTCACAAGTGAACAAGAAGTAAAATTGGCGTTGATAAACCCAGAATACTTCTTGACAACTAAGATTGTGACAGTAGATACATGGACGGGTCCTGTACAACTGCGTGTGTGAATAAACATTTGATTAATAAAAAAAATGTGATCAGAATTCGTTTTAGTAAGTACGGGTATCGCTGTTACTTAAACAATCCAGGTAAGGGCAATTATTGCAAGAAAGGGAGCAACCGGCCCGGTGCAGGACGTTTCTATGTGAGTTTTAGGAAATCGCTTTCACAGAAAGCGATTTGTAAAAATGTTGACTTTTCTTTGAACGGGCCTGCCGTCAATTCCGTTTATACAGGATGTCTAAAGCTATAATAAAAAACAATACATTTTTAAGGGTAAGCACATTAGTCGAAGAAACACAACAGAAAAAGCACATGTGCCTTAGCCATGACGATATTATAGGCATCATAGAGAGATCACTGACGGAGTCTTGGCGTCGCCTGCTAAATATGAGTTTTAGAGCATCGTCTTTTGCATTATTCAAGTCGGGCAGAGGACTCACTCCTTACACTCACTTCCCCATATAAATATACCGTACACGAGGACTGGCAGGAACAGGGTCTTGTAGACCAAGGTCAGGTCATCTAGGGGAACCCCGATAAGCCGCATGCGATAAAGGGCTGAAATGATGGCATAGCATTTGGGCTTCATGTATTCTAAATGCGTATGCCAGCTCATCATCCAGTGCACTCATCCAGTGTAAGTCTAAGATATTTTATGGTCACTGTTAGGACTGACTCTAGTCTCTTCCTGCTGCAGGAACATTTTCCTGTTAAAGTCAAGCTTTAGCTGCGAAGCTCAGAATACGACAACGCTCGTCTTGCTAGAATGCAGGATAATACAACATTTATTGAAGATGTTGACAATCGTAAGCCCACTTGTAAGAGAAGATGAGGCAACTCCGAGCAGACCTTGGAGGCATTCAGTCGAAAAAGCAACGTAGTCTCATAAACAAAAGCAATTGGCTTGCTTAAGTACTCCCTCCGGATATTAAAGAGAATAAAATGCATAAGAACTAACAGTAAATTCCTAGCATAGAACCCTGCGAGGTCCTATACGTATGAATAGCCACGAGGACTTCATCAAGCCAACTTCCCATTCTAAATTATTAAGGTTAAGTACGAGCGGAATCACTCATATGTAGTTATGTCGACTACATGTTTTATTGATAAAATTCTAGAGTTGTCTTGTGTCTTTACGCAATGTGTTAAATTGTGTCCTGTAAAAAGCAGCTCTTGCGGCACTTGGGCCATGTTGATTTCGCTTACGACTCTCTAGATATAGAAATTTGCTCTCAGGGGAATTGACCTTTTTGTGCCTCTGATACACTTTATTAGCGTGTCGGCAGAGCCGCCGCCACCGAATGTCTCCAAGGCCTTGAGGGCTAAATCGATATCGCTTGCATTAAATACATTCAGCCAGGATCCCCACACTATTTGCACGCGAGATCGTTGCAGCCCTGTGACCTAGCTTTAAGCACTTATAGCAAGTAGTAGTAGTAACCTTAATCGTTCTGAAAGCCTGAATCACACCTCTGACGGTGGTAATTGGTTGAAGTGAAGAAGTACACGATTAGTTGTTAATGACGTCAAACTTTTCCGGTCCCCTTTATAAAGGTTACTCACTTGGCTGAGACTGCGCCGACGTTCCTCAGTGTGGCCAAGATCTTGCTTGGCAAAACCTTTGTTAATTTCGGCGATGGTGGCCCTATAGCATGTTAGGTCATAACATTTGGCAAGCACTGGGACATTGAGAAGAGGGGAAATCGCTGTGGCCTAATTTGCTTCCTCAACTACATTGAAGCAGACGTCGATAAGGCCAAACCTGGATTCAGGCTTTGAATATAATAAAACGTCTGAAGTTCGCTTGCAATGAGGAAGAAGATTCTCGCCAAACCGTTCACTGAAAATAGCAAGATTGAGAAAGTGGCCGAAAAACTCGACCTGGACCTAAGAAAGCATAGAACGTCTGCAGATGCCCCTCGATGGGCACTTCAAACTGCCTGCAAGCATTCCGATGGGGATCTAGGGACACTCCTAAGCGCAGTTAGTGCTCGGGCCCTTGAGTGGGCAGATTCTGACACGGCGCAGGTCTACTTCTCAACCAGCGTTGGAGCGGCGAGAACCGCCGCGGATTATAGGAAACCCATGGACCTATTCTAGTTCCCGGCGCGTCGCTTTGTTTCCCGAGGGCTTGATGGGGGCCCCGAGAAAGACATGGACTTTGACGTTATCACTGAATTGTCCGCACAGTTCTCGTCGCTCCAACAGCTACTTCAATAGTCTACGAGTACGGCGGAGGCGCTCTATGCCAAGGAGGCCTAAATACGTCTTATAGGCTCTGTTGGTCCGGGGTGAGAGGAGCACCACTTTCTGGTGCGCACCCTCGGACAGGAGAAGACGCTGGACGATTAGACTCTGGGCCTTCACAGGACGGCGGTCAATAGCCTCCTACAGCTGTCGAGGTTCGACGCGGGACTGTTTTGGAAGTACAATATTTAATAAAAATGTTTTGTACGCACATAGGGCATCTGCGGATTATAACAACTTCATTTTAAAGCAGTGAATATTATGCTGCGCTCAATTTGCCGTGTATTGTAAAAGAAGCCACGAGGTTAATGACGACAGAGCTCCAGCAATCTCGCCCACTCGGTTGCTGGGTTGCCGTTAATCTATGATTGTTCACTAATATTGCTTTAAGTGCATTCCTAATAAAGTGTGTCGATGAGTGAACACGCCTGAGTACACAATCTCATTGCAGCTAAACGCTATACGTGACGAAGATAGTAACTGTAAAACAGATCAAGTGTAT
Source organism: Dermanyssus gallinae (assembly GCA_003439945.1). Taxonomy (NCBI): domain Eukaryota; kingdom Metazoa; phylum Arthropoda; class Arachnida; order Mesostigmata; family Dermanyssidae; genus Dermanyssus; species Dermanyssus gallinae. The sequence continues at coordinate 52,530 of QVRM01005967.1, read as the reverse complement.
ATTCTGAATCTAAGCAGAAAGGAACGCTATTTTTCATTGAATAACATCTCTTCAGACAGCACAAGCACCACACGACTGACTGAATTTCGTTGTTTAGCTTATAAGCGATTTTTGTTAAATCACGCTCGAGCGAGTTGAGTGCTAGCGCGGGCTTTGTAACGTCGTCGCCGTTTTTGTCTAACGAAAAACGTTGGACTTACTGACTCCAGCCACGTTGTTGTGGTCGCGTGCCGAAAACGGCACCCCCATTGCTTTAGTGTGCTTGCGTATCTTACGCACTCCCTTTCATTCGTCTCGCTAGCCAACGAAAACCAACGCCAAACAGCAACAACAACAACAACAACAACAATAACAACACCCGATGATTGTGTGTGTGGCTGCTGATATAGGTAGAATTACTGCTTCAATTTTATTGAATCGTTTTTCAATTGCCATACGCGGCATGCCCCAACGTCATCGGAACCACGTCGAGACAAAACTAAGCCGCCGATCAACCGTAGTAATCAACAACAACAAGTCTCCGACGTGCGTTGTGACCTTGTTGTGTGTGACTTCCTATTGCACTTGCGACTATCATCCTGCAGATCGCCTTGAGCTTATAGTTGGCCTTCCGGCTAAAGCTTGTGTATAATTCACACTAATGCACCGCCCTCGAAGTGTGCTTGCAGGCAAGATTGCCGGTTCTGCCGCTGTTGCTGATACAGACTACTCACTGGTTAAGACGGGCTAAGCGTTAAGCGACCGTCGTCCCTCGGGAATGATTGCACACAAAAGCTGAAAACTAAACACACTGCCTCTCTCTCTCTCTCTCTCTCGTTCTCTCTCTGCCCATCGCTAGTTTGGCCACTTTCGGCAGATACATATTTTACGTGTACGTAATAGATCAATTGATCAATCAATGGGCCGGGTGTCAATGGGTTACAAAGACGCGTTAGGTGCGATGGCGTTGCTCCCATAAGGGCTGCTAGAGAACCCCTCGATATCTCAACATGTCGAGCTCAGTGACGTGGTGGGTGCATTCGCTTGCGCCTCGCGGCCGAAGGAGACACATAGGCGCGCCGGTTTGAGCCCCACCGTTGCACATTTGTATTTGTGGGGAGTCCCTCTATGAAGCAATGCGAACAGCAGTTCTGTGGACGTTAAATCTTGGCTGAGGGTCAGCCCGAAAAGAGTACTAGATATCTCAACATGTCCGGCTTTCCGTGCATCGACTATTGGCGCTACGGTGATTTCAGGCCCGTAGGGGACAATGGATGGGCTATAATTAAAAACAGAATGTAGAGAATCCTCTAAAAAAAATGTTTTTAGTTCTAGGTGTAACGGCGTGAGATCAAGTCAACCTTAACCTGAAATCCACGACATCGCCCGAATTGTGCTACCTCCGTATTTTTTTTTAGACATTGCAAACATTTATTGTGTGTGTAACTCGGGCACTTTGACGAACGTATGGGTGGGTATATATATATATATATGGGTATGGGTGGGTATATATATATAGAAAATATTGTGATGATTTATTAATCATTTACAATACGTTTGCACACTCGGTAGTGCTCGCCTTTATATATATATATATATACAGGGTGTTGCAGAAATTTTTCATAATAGAATATACAAATTGTAGAGCTCGTTAAAGCAAATATTTTTTCCAATGGAACATGGTCTCTGAGAAGTCTTGTTTCGGAGTGAGAGCGAAATTACTACAATTTGTGACACTAGTGTTTTTGCCCGACATAGGAGCATAAAATGTGCTGTTGCGAGACAACCAGTCCTCCTATACAGAAACTAAACACACTGTCGGGTTCGTGAGAAAATTCTGCTTCTTCCGAAGAATATACAAGAGCGGTCAGAAGATGCGACACGGTCGTTTAGAAGAGAATTCGTCAAAAATGAAGTTTTTTATTAGCTTTCACGCCAAATACTTCAGAATCATAACCCTACGACCACCCACGTGTTCAAAACTAACATATTCAGCAAATGCGCATTTCATGACGATCATTTTGGTACCAAACCTATGGCAATGCGAGCTGTGGTTGCGGAGCAATTACGATTTTTCGGAGGGCATGTCCAGATTAAGTGCATGAAAAATGACGCGCTGCGGCTGTCGCGCGACACATCGGCGGTAGTGAACGTCGCCACACAGTCATTTTACATGCACTTAATCTGGACATGCCCTCCGAAAAATCGTAATTGCTCCGCAACCACAGCTCGCATTGCCATAGGTTTGGTACCAAAATGATCGTCATGAAATGCGCATTTGCTGAATATGTTAGCTTTGAACACGTGGGTGGTCGTAGGGTTATGATTCTGAAGTATTTGGCATAAAAGCTAATAAAAAACTTCATTTTTGACGAATTCTCTTCTAAACGACCGTGTCGCATCTTCTGACCGGTCTTGTATATTCTTCGGAAGAAGCAGAATTTTCTCACGAACCCGACAGTGTGTTCTCTATGTTTTCCTCATCAGTTGCCGTTTTTTGGCCTCCTGGACGTAGTTCATTCTCGGTGCTCCTGCGACCTCTTTTTAACACATTAATCCAGTTGGAAACAGTGGCAAAACATGGCGCAGAGTCACCGTACGTCTCGTCCAACACAATTTTTACTTGGGTCGCATTCCAACCTTTGAAATAAAAATGCTTGATAACCACTCGAAACTCTTTTTTCTTCATTTTTAAAAATCTCGCCGATACGTTGCACGGGAAAGCTATCAAACGAAATCGCAACGGCCAATCACCATAATATTTTGAATGCTAGCAGTCGAAAAGTTGCAGTTCCTAATAGCGGTGGAAGCGCGCCAAAATTCGAATTCTAAAAAGCTCATTCTAAAAACTTATTGAACTACCTATATATATATATATATATATATATATATAAGGCGAGCACTGCCGAGTGTGCAAACGTATTGTAAATGATTAATAAATCATCACAATATTTTCTATATATATATATATATATATATATTGCACTATAGTGATATTTATGCTAGTAAAACAGAGGTCATTTACTCGAAAAAAATAGTATATTTTTCTAAGCGTTTCTTAGTTGAAAGTCATATTCTCGTCTCAATGCAATAATTTTGCCAGGTACATTAATAAAATAATTGAAAGTAACTATATTCTTTAACAGTACTTAAGACTCCCGACAGTCTGACAGTCCTCTTAGCTTATATGTGTTCACATCTCGCGAAATCAAGACCCTTTAGTTTTAAAGCACATCAATGGTCTATCGCACTTGCACCAACTTAATAAATCATTAAGTCTATCTAGCGATATCGTTTTTTACATGTATTTTAGGGCACTTACAGAGCACTTGCATTTCCGAGAGCAGAATTTTTCAACCAAGATACTTCTAAGTTAGTGATTATGATAAGCATTGACCAATTATTCTACAGAAGTCAATGACGTAAGCTTTGTGGCAGCGCTGAGATTATAGCATATGCTCGATCCATAGCCCATTCTCATATCACTGAATTCCACTACAGGTTTACCGGTTATACAGGTTGAGGGATCATGAGGTTTTTGGTGGAGTTGAGGGTTTCATATTATCCAAGCTACCAAATGCGCGTTAGATATGTTTGTTCCTGGCCTTTGTGAGAAACAAACAAAAAATGAGCTCCTTATTGAAATATTTTCTGGCGATAAATTCTACCTAAAGATCTATGCAGGTTCTATGATATCTGTTTGAAATATTTGGGCAAACTTTGGGGCTTGGGTTTTGGAATGTCCGAACTTGAAAGCGTTGATGAATTCGGGTTCAATGTTTAAATTGGCTATTGCTTACCAAAACTAACAATTGTATATATATATATATATATATATATATATATATATATATATATATATATAAGTGATATAGCAAATAAATATTCAGCATAACTCTAGGCCGAAGCGACAGGGAAGAAAAGTAGAAATCCCATCACAGCTTTGTGAGTCCCGCCGTCGAATCATTGGCGGTCGTGGTTAGGCGGCCTTGCCTTGGTCTGGGGACCGTTTTTGCTACTTGAGTTAGTGGCAGAAGATGGTTCCTTTTCTTCGTCTTGTTCCTCAGCTGCTCTGAACGGAAGGCTTCTTTCAATCTGTCCATCCGTCCGTCTGTCCTCCCCCCCCCCCCGCCCCGCCAACCAGCCTCTGCGTCTTCGCTGAGGGCCCGGGCCTCCTCCTCCGCCCCTCCTCCTCACTCTTTCCTCCGCCCCGTCCCCTCTTGAGCCCGTTACGAACAGATCGATGGCGTGCGATTCTCGACATAGATCGGGCAATCACCACAACGACCGCGACAATGGTAGGAATAATGACGACGACGACGACGACAATGACGACGATGATGATGACAACGACAACGACGATTCTAATCACCATAACTTTTTGAAAACTGGCGGGACGACGTACGTCCAATTATTCACTACTGGCGGAACCCGGCATACGTCTCTGTATGTCTGCATGCATTTACGCATGTATGTATGTATGTATGCACGCCTGCCTGCCTGCGTTTATGCGTGTACGCCTTCGTTCGCCTGTCTGTAACGGGGCAGCCTTTCGACAAAGCGGCAAACGGCGGCTAGTGTAGTAATGGCAGCAACTACAACGACAGCTAAACGACAAGGCAATGAGTCGGTTAGTCCCGTGAATCGGTCAATGAGTGGTCGTCCCCGGGCCGCTGGTGGTACCCAGAGAAGAAGCGGGGGCCCACACAGGCCGGCTTGTCTGTATGGCCTGGCTTGGCTGGCCTGCGGTGGCCCGGAGCGGTGCCCGCCGGCGACAACTTACGACTGCCGGCCAACTGCGCCGGCGCATTGCCACCGGCACCGCAACGATACGGGCCTGCCAGTTAGACGGCCATGACGAAGGAGCACGTAGGCCCCGCTCCTGCAGCCGCCGCTGCCGTTGCCGCTGCTGGATGGACAACGACGACGACGACGACGACGGCAACGACAAACGATGGCACAACTAAGCAATAGACAACGACCTCAGAGCGTGTCTGCTGTGGGACGTTGGTCGTCGTCGCGGCTAGTGTCTCCGCTTGTCGCAAAGGTTTTTGCCTTCATTTAAATAATAATAATAATAATAATAATAATAATATATTATTATTATTATTATTATTATTATTATTATTATTATTGTCATTATTATCATTATTATTATTATTATTATTGTCATTATTATCATTATTATTATATTAATAATAATGTTATGATCATCTACATCATCACCGTCATCACAATACCGAGTACAATAGTAACAATGGTCTCTCTCCTCATGGCCTCTCAGTCTGTCTAGAGTAGGGCAACGCACCGTTGCATTGCCGAGCGCGGCGGAAAGCAGTCCGGGGGAAAGCGTGCTTGCGTGTCTGTGTGGGGGGTCATTGTCAGCTTGCTGCGCCTTTTACCGACTGATGTAGTAGCTTTCACGGGGGTTGTCTCGGGTACTACCGCTACTCCAACCCCCACCATTGCTATTACAACAGCAACTTCTACTGATGCTGCCGCCGCCGCCGCCGCCATCGTCGTTATTGGTCGTTGCAGTTTTGGTACAACGCCCGCTATTACTTTGTGCTCTATTACGCCCGCGCACGCCAAAGGAGTGCCCCCGACGTTCCCGTACGAGGAGGACCATCTATACCCCCCCCCCCCCCCGCCTCCGCCCCGAGCACCTCCACCAGACCAGCACTACCTCTACCATCATCACAACTGCCGCCACCAACAACTATCACTGGGGACCGCCGTTGTTGGACGCGCTTCGTAGCGCAACGGACGACAGCCGACGGCTGGCAGGCCAGGTAGGTTCAACAACGGGCGTTGTCATTCAATTTGTCAACAAGTTCCAACATTATTGTATTTTTCTTTCTAGAGTTTCAAACAATAGAACAAAAGCGAGATAGGGAGAATGCTAGAGATTGAGACAGAAGGTGTGTGTGTGTGAGAGAGAGGGAGAGAGAGAGAGGAATAGCGGGAGGAAGAAGGGGAACTCGAACCTGCTACGATACTATTTAACTCGAACCTACCGCTGCCGCTTTGCAGCGACCGCACCAGAATACCAGCAGCCTCCATGGCTGTACTCGGCGCTATAACGAGGCGAACAAAGTTTGCTTTGCCAGCCTCTGTTCTCTACCCCTCTCCGATACTGCTACTCTATTAATTACTGCGCGGGGGGGGGGGGGGGGGCGGGGCAGCTAATGGCCCAAGAAAAGCCCCACAACATGCGTACATTTCGGTGGTGGCGACGCGTTCCGTACGTCCAGACTGATCTTACACAGCGGTGCATACGCAGATCGTATCGTGTTCAGATCGGTCGTCTGAAGGTCCGATCATCGGATAACCACCCTCGACCGCCAAAAGGTGGCAGTTCGGTAAGTCGTACCAGAAAAAATTACGCAGTTTGACAGGTAGATCGCTAGTGACGCTACGCAAATTGCGTTACAACTGCCCTAATTACCAAACGCGGACAATCTGTGTTAACGACACGTGCTACGGGTGCCTTGATAAATATGTATGCATGTTTGCGTGCGTGTATATATACACCTTAGGAAAAAAAAAGTTTCTTGCGCGCTTGGGTGACACGGTTGTATCAATTCAACACACTCCTGCATTGTGAATGTCAACAATAGGAATAACGACGGCGACAAGTTTGCAAATGTCGCACAATAAAATGAGCATAGCTTAACTGACGGAACAATACTATAAATTGCTTCGATACGAACCAAATAAATTATTTGAGTGCAGTGCACCTGGAACCACAGTGTCAGTTGGGATCTTCTTGCAACAACAACAACAATAACAGCAACAGCAGCAGCAACAACAACAACGACAACTGATTGACAATCGGAAGCGACAACATCTAGTAACTCACTGCCTACGTACAGCACGTGATTTGCGTTTCTGTTTTCGGTTTATCGGCGTGTTGGAAGATGGCGTAGCTTAGCCTGCAAACAGAGTTATTACATCAATATTTACAATAGCAGCATAACGGGTAGCTGACATTCGTATATGTACATAGGCCAATGTGGCAGTGATTACCTATCTCGAATGTGCCGAGACCAGGTAAGCAAGCAACGCCGTCATCGGCACTAGCTTGCTGCTGCTGTTGATGATGAAGTTATTAGTGAAGATCATCGAATGGTTACGACTTAAGACTATAAAACGTCGACTAAAGAAAGAAGAAACTAATGTCGATCTCTGTTAAACCTCTAGCAAATGTGTTGCTAATATTTTAATCCAACTCGCTTTTCGTCTAAGCAACCCTTATATATATATATATATATATATATATATATATATATATCTGAGCTCGTAGCTATTGCAGGCAAACCACCCGCGAGTTCATGTCTTCGGTCTAGGCAGGTCGATATCCACATATCTCGTCGTACCGTTCGCCGCCACCACCACCACGGTGGGAAGACCTGCAGCTGACTGACATCTTCTCGACCTCATCCCACCCGTCTTCAGCGTGTCCCTGTTTCTGCTGCTGCTGCTGAACGACTATAGCTCGCGCCACCACCAGCAGAGCCGTCAGCGCGACCGCACGCAAACCCCACACTTACGATTGAAATCGTCCCAGCCAGCGCATTGTCGACTTTTTATGTTTCTCTCAAATTCTCTTGATTTATTTCAGGAATATTTCAGGCACGCACTGCATGGGCGTACAGTACGCGTCTGCAGCACAGCACACGCACACGCTCTGTCGAAACGAGCCGGAAAGGACCGTCCGTACAGAAGCGTCAATGTCATAAAAAGTGTGTGAGGACAATGTTTGTCCTGAACCTATGTACGTCATACGTCTGCATTAGACGGCCTGTTCTCACCCATCCTACCGTCACCATAGCACAGATATCGTTGTGTAACAGCAACGGCGTCAAGCAAAGCAAGTGCGCTACGGTTCTGCTACTAGTAAGAAGAATTCGTATACCACGTGTTTCTCGCCACTCGCATGCTTGAGGTCGATAAGAAAGAGACGCGCGCCCACTGAGTAGGAGACCGACATGAAGCTGAGCCGAATAGTGGAAGGCGCACTGCCAATGGACGCTGCGTAGCGCTCGCAACACAAAGCAATGAAGGCCAGTCTTCGAAGCAATGGCACACGTGGTCATGAAAATGCGGCAGAAAATGCGCTGTGCTAAAGTTAGACTTCTTTGCGTCTTTATGTCAATGAACCCATCCCTTCCCCTCTCTTTGTTAATCAAGAAGTCTAAGACGATCACCCAAATGAAGGGACAAAAAGTATATATGCTCGTATATGTATATACAGTGCGCACGTGAAGTTAAAAAAAAAACTTTAAATTACTTCGGCGAGTTGAGTAGCGTGCCGGCCGCTGTCAGCGCCTGTGACCGGTTTGTTCAGGAATATTTCCTCTGCCGACACGCTTCTACCAATTCTACAGTTTTACAAATTTAACGTACTATGTTCCCATTATACACAAGGGCTAGCGAATTGAAAAAAATACATATATAAATATATATATATATATATATATATATAGAAAGTAGCTATTTGGACTGGACTGGAAAACTCATTGGCAATAACGTCGCGGTTACGCTGCCAGAGTAATAATACACTCAGGATTGTGCTATAAAGTTCTACCACATACGTGGCGTAACTTCAACTCGTATCACGCATTAACATAAGGGCGAGAAGTTTCGTTAAGACAGACATTTAAGTGCACTTGAGTATAATCGGATTACTTTGAGCCAATAGAGCGAGTCGAACCTGACCATTGTTGTCATTTGAATTAATACATTGAACACCTCTTATAAAAACAATTTGTCTGTTTCTGATTCCATGTACAGGCGTATATATATATATATATATATATATATATATATACGAGAGCGGATCGTCATGTTCTAATGCTATGAGATTTGCTGCCTGACCGAAACCACCAAGGTTCTACGGATTGTTTAGCTTAGAAGCGTCATTCAGCCGATAATGGAGAAGCATCGAAATTTACTAAGTTCTATGTTAGAAATGATACGAACTGCTTATGGTTATTAAGCAGTGTCTCGAAACACGCGGTATACAGCGTAATGCAAGTGAACCGCACATAACCCCCGCTTGCAAAGTCCTTTGACGTCTATAACAGAAGAAAACGTTAAAAAGTTCGTGATATCGTACTCAACAATCGCCAAATTATCATCACAGAATTAGAAGTTTAGTTACGACATTAAAACCAAAGCCAAACCTGCTTGTGCTTCCAAGGATAGCGTCAATCGAAGAAATTTAGACAGAACAGATCCAATACCAAATTCTTTTGACTGTGTTTTTTGACTAGAAGGGAATCGTATTCCACAAACTTTTACCACCTAGTTCTATGGTCACGTAGGATCATTTCTGTTACTACAAATACAAACATTTGAAGGGACAACGTTTCGAGACTATAGAGGAGTTAAAGAAAAAATTGCAGGGGCGACTTGACTTGATTCCAAACGACGCGTTTAAATTTTTTTTCCCAATGTAGGAAAAAAGTAGCACAAGTGCATTGTAATGGGCAATTTAACGGGAACAAAAAACACAGCAAGAATAAATCAATTGTCTCTTCTGATATTTATAGAAAAGCATAAGACTTTTCGATCCGCTCTCGTATATATATATGGTACCATGACTAACCACTCCACTATAGCTTGCTCATAATGGAGGTGAAAGAAGCCAAATTTGCAAATTCGGCCCGACGGCAGGAATCGCACAACAGCATGGTCTTCTTTAAGATCCTTGTGGCCTCAGCCTATAATCACATCAATTGCCTATAATCTTTAGAATCACATCGCGTGCCGGCCGGTGTAACTCATGCTGCCGGATTGAAGGCACGTTGACTGCATGTGACCCTATCCGTGCATATGAATGCTGAGGTTCACAGATCTATCTACCAACGTATGCTTGCATGTATGCGTGATTGTGTTCTTGTCTGGGAAGATAACCTATGTATGTATATATATATATATATATCTTGTTTGAAAATCGAACTTCAACAAAATATATAGATTGGTTCAAATAAAAAGGTACGAAATGTCGCAACAACCCAGTATGACAGAGAAGAGAACCAGGCAGTTATGTGTCTCGTTTAATTGACGCGGTAGCGCGTGTGAGAACATTATGGCGTTTAGGTTAAACATTTGGAACACATTTGCGTGTCACGGTGCGATTTTTGCACAACAGGTTTGGTTACTAGAAGGCCTGCGCGCAGTGGGTTCGAAAAAAAGTTCAGCAAACCGCAAAAAGAACTGCGTGTGGGGCTAGCACTGCAACACGTGTTCCAGGAGCATGAAGACCTCGTTTTTAAACGATCAATCGAAAGCGGACTGTCACCGGCGACGGGAGTGGATGTCATCACTTCAAGCCAGTGACCGAGCGGGACAGCATGCAATGGAAGCTTGCGTTTCAGCTCGGACGACGAACAAAGGGACATAGAGAACTGGCTTTTGTCGCAGCCGCAGGAATTCTGGGAACAAGGAATCCTTGGGCTCCTGAATTAGTGAGGTAGTTGTATTCAGGCCTCTAGTAATAAGTTATGAATAAAAACTTTAATTATACCAGCATCGTTTCGTACCTTTCCATTTGAACCCACATATAATATATATAGTTAGTCTATAATAACAACATATGCTTATTTTAAGGTTTGGCAGAACTTGACACAAAATTTGGACCATTTTTCCCAATAGAAGGAGGAGGCTTTTTTTCTCCTAAATAGTTGTGCAAATTCTACGTGTACGGGAGAGCCAGTCAAAGCATGAAGGAACCGATCCTGTGTGCGTATTCGGCAAATAATTCTGCATAATCCGAATGACACCCGACACAAGCTCGCAAAAGGCGAATAGTGGGATTAAGAAAAGTCGGAAAAAGTCGATATGTTGTTATGTCATACGTTGAAGCTTTTACGTGCAGAACCGTAGAATTTTGCCATTTCGACCGAAAATATACACCCAAAAGACTATTTTCGAGCAATAGTAAATGCCCGTCAATGCCTGTCATTTTCATACCAGGGTGATGGTGCTGCGTTAGGTAGTTGCCAAGTAACTCAGCGTTTTTGACAGCCATAGTTGTTATGTTTTACGTTAAAGCTTTCACGTTCTGAGCCGTAAAGTTTTGCCAAGACATTTCTGCCCCTTCTTTCCAATGAGAAAACATATTGTCTTGTCGAGTTCTACCAAAAATTAAAATATGTATCTAACGTTCCGATACACCCTTGCTTAAGAAGGCTGAAATGCTAGCAAGTATGCATGTCTTCACTTTTGATATAGAGGCAACTACAAAACGCAGCACTATCACTTTGGTACGATAATAATGGGCATTCAATTTGCTATTGCCTGAAAATAATCTCTTGGGCGTATATTTTTAGTCGTAATGGCAACATTTTACGGTTCCGCACGTAAAGGCTTCAACGTAAGACATAACAACATCTCGACTTCTTATGACTTTCCTTAATCCCGTTATTCGCCTTTCGCTTGCTTTCATCGGGTGGTATGTATAGTATGCAGAATTTTCTATGATAAGTATAATCGGTTCTTTTTATGCGCTGATTGGTTCTTCTGCAAACGTAAAATTTGCACAACTATGTAGAAGAAAAACAGCAGAATATCTATTTTTATAAATTTCATAGTCATTTCTATACAAGACGTTTTCATTTAGATACTTTTCGAAGTATGCATATTCATGCATATCCGTAGGTTTGTGGATGTCTCATTTCAACCGTAGAGATCCGTTGAATCTGTACGTACTTAAAAATTTATTTAATTAGGAGTCAGTAAGCCGTACAAGGAACGCGCTCAAGCTCATGCCCGAATAGAAAGAGAGATTTCTGTCCGCCTAGTGGGGCACGGTGCCCTCCAGTTCATCTGCTAAAGTACACTGCTTGAACCAATCCTCCGGTCTCGGGTATCCGGGTTCCTTAAAAGTCGAATTTTCCTCGGAAAGCTGCCGTCTTGCTTCGGGGCCTACCAAGGTTTTGAATGTTGGGAAGTACAAAGATGTAGAGACGGGTGCAACTCAACGCACTTTTGCGAAACCTGTATTGTTCAGCTGCAGTAGTCGTATGACCCGAATGGGTAGAGCCACGACTGACATACGATAAGGCTAGATTGTAACCAACGGTGTCAGTTCACACCAAGGCCTTTGGTCCGGCCCGTCCGGCCGCCGATCGACGAATTGCTATATTCCCTCAGCGGCTCCTGTGAGAGCACTACATGAACTAATCGGAGCACTGCAACGAAATCAGCCTTTTTTTCTGCTTTTTAGGAGCATGTAGGGCTTCATTCAGCGCGTGTCATGCATACTTTCTTTGTCTATGGTGCTGCTTGTCTACCGCGTCTCCGCAACCGCAGGTAACTGCAACTAAAATGGTGCCCGTGGTTACTGCCAATATCGCGTGCACACCTCTGTCCTTGCGTTGAAGCTTTTAATAAGGCTAGGGGGTAGATTTGCGGGGTTGTATACGAGTGTCAGCAAACGTCTTGTTGACCGTCTGAATACCCGTTGTTCAGTTTGAGTACGTGGGTTGACAGCTCTTGTTTTCGTAGCGTCAAAGCCTCATCATGTTTGTGTCGCAACCTCTATATATGTATGCATGTATATATATATATATATATATATATATATATAGAAGTCATGACTATTGTGGTGCGCTTGAGCTTTCAGGCCAACGACTGGCCTAGCCGGCAAGTACTTAGTAGCCAACGGGCAAAGCACGGGCGGGTGAATGGCTGAGGCCGGCAAATGATGCCTCACCCCGACGAGATGCGCTCGTCGTCTGAGAAGAAAAAGGGCTTTGCGTTGATTTATTGTGCGGTGGCGTGTATCTCATGTGGACTTGCTGCAGTGCTTCTCGTAGTTGTAGTAGTAGTAGAAGTAGCAGCAGCAGTAGTAGTAGTAGTAGTAGTAGTAGACGAGGCGCAGCACTGCTTGTGGTAACCCCCTGCAGTGCAAGTGCCCTCCTAGAACAGCGAAAAAGAAGTCTAGCCATAGTTGCACTAGAAATAGGTGGAACAGATGGCGGCTGATGATGATGATGGTGGCAGCAATGCTGACGATGTTGAGGCCTGAGATGGTGGCCGAGGGCCTGCAGCACGCTGGATAATGCTATCATAGGCCGACACTTCCACAACCAGGCTGTGTACGCAAAGCCTTCCGGTTTCCTCAACGCACACAGGCACCGGGTGGAGGCGCACGGCGCCGAGTTATGGCTACCGGCTCGGACTGGTCGGTTGCCTCTGTCCTCAGGCGCCCTAAGACCTGCTCATTCTTTGCAGTCACGCCTGCGTAACGGCCAGTGCGTGTAGGCCATACGGTAACATGGTGTCAACGGGATCCAGGGTGGAGCCACTGGACGAGAACTTGCCGTCGCTAGAGCGTGTGCATAGAGACACAGGTGGGTGCCTCGAGCTTCCTGGCGCACGTCTTTCTTTGCTCAATGATCTTCTTCCCGTGACCCAGACAGCACGTGGATTGTTGTCCAGAGCGGACAAAAAAAAAACCACGATGCAGTTGCTGTAAGTGGTGACGATGATGATGATGATGATGATGGCGGCTAGCTCAAAAACCCTGAGCAGAGGTAGCAACAGGTACACTCATAGAGTAGGCCAGCAGAATACAATGTTGGACTTACGAAAATATGTTTTCTATTGAGCGTAGTAAGAGGTAACGCACTACCTATGAGAAGGATCATGCTTGTTGTCATCGTCATTTGAAAGGGGATTTTACCGTTTGCCTTTCTACTTTAGGCAGGCTGGGGTGCAGAAAGCATGGTGTATGTCAATGGGGTTTGGTCTCAAAGTCATTCGTTCGTTTATGGCCTGCATCACATTATACATTGTGTCTGTTATAGAACTATTTTTTGTTTGTTCTGACCAGCATGTTGGCTGATAGTTTAAATGTTTGGTATATATATATATATTGGGTTGATCTAAAATTCCTTTCGAAAAGTTGTATGCGCCGTACTGCGCAGCCCCGTGGATGAAAACTACTGGAAGAGTGTTGTTTATTTACTTGGCGGAGCAGTGTTCGAATATCTAATTTACGCGAACTGTAACGCTCGAATGAAGACGGCAGAGTTAAATGCGCATTTTCGGCATTTAATGCTATTTTATTGTCGGAGAGGAAATAATGCAACCCAAGCCGTAACTAAGATATGTAGAGTGTATGATAAAAGACAGTAACAGATAGGACAGTTCAAAATTGGTTTATCCGATTTAAAAACGGCGACTTCGACGTTAGTGACCGAGACCGACCCGGACGTCCTTTGAAAGTGGACACGGCCGCATTAACAACAGTGGTCGAACGGAACCCACACTTATTGCTGCCATTGTCTCGTGGCCATTTTCGACGCACCATACGCAATTCATACCATACGTTTGCCGCACGAGCTCAGTAATAGCCAACTGAAGAACGTGTGCTAATGTGCGATTAGCTCCTAAAAAAAAACAAGGGTCGCCGCCTTTCTTTGCACCATGGTGACAGGGGATGAGAAATTGACACTCTATAAGAACGTTGTCCGCAGAAGGCCCAAGAGGGGTAGAAGGGCGCTAAAAAGCCCGGACACCATACAAGAAAAGCGATGTTAATTGTTTAGTGGAACACGAATGGGGTGATATTGTATGAGTCGTTACAACCAAACGAGACTGTCATTACGATAAAATACTGTCAACAACAGGACAATTTACAAAGGACAATTAACCAAAAGCGGCCGGAATTGGCAAACATACGAGGAGTGACTTTTCACCATGACAACTCAAGACCGCACACATATTTGCTCACCAACAAGCATTTTATTGATTATGGATGGGATATTTTGCCACATCCTGCATATAGTCTCCACCTGGCTTTATTGCATTACCATCTTTTTCGATGGTAATGCGATCATATCTTTTACATTAAGGGGATTTCGGTTACTTCAAATTATCTTAATGGCAAATAACTTGAATATTTTGATGGTGCTAAATGTTTATAGACCATTATTTTGGAAGCCAGGAGGTGCCGACCTTCTAGAGGGATAATATGAGCTTGTCTGAACAAAGCAATACAGCATTAAAAAAACTTTACGTTTTAACGACATGTGTCTTCAACAATGGGTGAAAAATCCGAACAGACTTACGGATCAACAATATATATATATGTATATATATATATGAAGTCACTTTATATATTTTCGATTGCGTTAGCGATTCTTACAATATCTTTAAACGTTGTAGTTTAAGCCGTCAGTAATCTTGTATATATCTTGGAAAGTGCAACTGAGTAGCGAACTAATGAATATATATATATATATATATATATATATATATATTACTTTGTTGCAGGCCCACTAATAATCGACTTTTCGCTAACTAGATGCCAAAAGTATCCAAGTATTCTATCGTTGAGAATAACAATAGTCATAAATAGATGCCTAGACGGATGCAAAGGCGGACTTCACAGATTCTAAACACACATTTATAATTGAAAAGAAGAAAACTGCTAACGAATTCTGTAAACATAAACTGCGAACGTCTGCAATAAATATGCAATCTTCTAATTTAAAAGGCTTAGGGCCGTTGTTTCATGATGCACATATATATGAGCGTGTATGTGTATGCAGTTTGCTAGTTACTAAGCAAACAAGCGTTCAATACACGAATTCCGAGGAATTAGTCGCACACTGTGGACGCTTACATAACTATTGTCTATTTCGTTGTTTGTCGCTAAATTGGTTCAGTAATTGAGGCGTACCGACTTAGGAAATATTGGTAATCTAGCGACTGCCTCCGCGACTTATCTTAAAACCGTAAAACGCTAAGTATAATTGCAATTCTTGGCGTTCGGGTCTAATCTGACACAGTACTAATCGAGGTAACTTGCTGCGCCCGCAACGCATTTGCTGCAAGTGAAAACTTACAGATCCATTGTTGACTGTTAGTCTGCAGAGGCTCATTTGGCCTTAATTGCTCAGTGCACGCTCGTAAAGCGAGTCCAATTATTGAACTCGAAACCCGCCTGCAGCGCCGAAATACTTGCGCAGTTTACCGACGAGGATCTACCTACTGATGTGACACACAAAGGGTGTTATAAACAACAGCCCGTTACTGAGGCCCATGCTTGCTTAATATATCAGAATAACAACTGTTTAAAGACAACACATTATTGATCACATACGATATACTTTACTGCAAATCCACCCGAATAAGTGAAGACGGGAACCCCGTAGCATATGCGGTACTTAACAGCCAACTGTTCTAAAAGGCACTTGCACTTACTCAACGTGTAGTCCGGGCAAGGGACACCCTTTTGGCCTGTAAACAATATCGTACAAATTAAAGAAAATACTTTTTTCCTGCAGGCACATTGTCGCTTATTACCCCGCTTAGTAGAGGACTCACTACACTGGACTAAATGCGGTACACATACACGGACACCAGTGCAGGAAACCCATCTGCAAGCATGGGCCAGTAGTGTAAGGCTCTTGTCCGTGAAAGCAGTCATGCCCCATTCCTCGATCCGACCGGGAAATGCATAAGCATAGCCTTAAAAGATCGAAGGGCAAGAATAATGTAACACCTACCCGCCTCAGATCGCCCCGCGGTACCGATTCATGTAATGTGAACTTATGATCTATTGTACCTCTCTTTTTCTCTGTATTATGATGACATCAAGCAACTTTCTTTCCATGCATCGAGTATTATTCTGGTTTACATTCACCAGTACCGAACGAAAGGGAATCCTCGTTCTTAGCGACACACTCGTCCTGCGATAATTCGCGGTTTATGGATGTTGCTAAATGATTTGTCTATATCATTCTGAAATACTGAATCTAATGCTGGCCATTTCTCAGTGGATTAGGAACTAGTGGCTTCTTTAATAAGCGAAAAAAAAGCTTACCAGCACTGGTCATAATGATATTTTCCGTTTCTTCACCTCAAGAGCTGTTTTCTTTCGAGGTTTCATTTTCTTGAGTGTTACCTTTCATGTCGTTATATAAACTTTACCGTTTTTAATAGGTGTGCTTACTAATTTCGCGCCAAACCACGGCTTATATGGCTTCCGCCTTAATGGCTCGCTGGGGCAGCGAATAGGAATTCGCATTTCGTCAGTAAGGGTTTTCCAAGCGAGTTTGAATACTGAGCTTGTGCAGGGAGTTGAATTTGATTAATTGGTTGACTCTAAAACGACATCACGACATCGACTACACTCGTGCCGTTTTAGGCGCTACGAGTACTCTCGCTAGAAGCGTTCTAGGCACAGCCCAATGTTCGCGGCTGCTTTCACAAATGTTTGAGACCGGCTGCCGGCCTAAAGTAGATCTCAATTATGATCAGGACCCTGTACAACATGTAGATGTGGTTCTGTGCAGACGCTAAGACACCCACTGATGTCGTGTACTGACCTATTTGGCAGAGAGAATAAGCATATTAAGTAGTAGTCTACACATTCAACTGCGATGTGTTCGCTGTGTTTTTCAACGGTCCTGCCTGTTCGCATATTCCCACATTCGCGACTATTTTCCACTTAAGCTTCGCTGTAGGGCAGTAAAGCACTTTATGATGGAGCCAAGCGATTAAGGACTTTTTGTGTACAAATGCTTCTTTTAAAACATAATATATTATATCTTGAAATAATCACATTTCGTTTTCTACGTTCCACAGAAGACATTTTGCAGAAAGTCTGGTGTAGCCTATCTGTTGAAGTCAGTCCACATTTTCCCCTTGGCCACACAGTTAGGTGGAGAAGTGCGCTAAGGTTTTGAGCCGAGACCCCTACGTGAAATGCTTTGTGCAAGACTCAATCGATCCCTAAATGGCGGGTTATATTTATTCGGCACAAATCTTGAAGCACTAGAGAGTTGTCGTTTGTAAAATCTTTGGTAGTGTGAGCTTGATGCTTCTTCTGCTGACCTGCAGTGCCTAGGCCCTTAGACGGTCCAGGATATCTGCCGCAAAATTTAGCTCTGTCTACTTGTTTGTCCAGATTGTTGGTCCACGCTTGGGTCCTTTTTCAGTTCATCTTTTTCGTGGCCTCCTCCTTTTGCAATTTGTCGGTGCTGCTGCACGGTGCGCACTATTTCGTGAGCGCCCCGCGTCAAATTTCAGTCTTCGCTTCGGCGTATTGTTAGCCCTAACGCTTGTTACCGTACAAATGCCGCGGTGACGAGGCGTGCTGATACGATCGTTACCTTGTGCAGTCGTAAGGACGGCGAGTTTCCTAGCCAGTTCGTCCAGGCATTTTATTGCTTTTTATCCGGCGTACACGGACAAGTATTTGAAACGACAGATGCTTATGTCTCAGCGTGTAAGTTAACGCGGAGAGATAAGCATTGATAGTTACCAGGTAGTGAAACGTATATATATATATATATATATATATAAAGAACTTGTTTATATATATATATATATATATATATATATATATATATATATATATAATGAACTTGTTTTCTAATCATTATTCATGACGTGTCTGAAATCTTACATCGACAGGTGGAGAGGTTAGAGCCGTTGAACGGTAGAGTGTGCAGCGGGCTGACGAGTCCCTAGGAACTCTATGCAGTAACGACGGGGCTGGCTTTCTCCGGATCATTGGTAGATTCCGACGGTATCATCCTGAAACGGCAGCAGAGGACACAACGGGACGCATATCGTTATGATGAGACACTGAATACGTTTACGCCGACGGTCCGGCAGTGGACCATGCATAGCATAGCACGCGCATTTCCACTATGACTACTTATCTTGCGAAACGTACTAAGCACTCAGGGATTCAAAAATATGAGACAACAATTTTAGCTATCTATTTTGCCTTTTTGCATGACTCTACCTCTTACTTTGCCAACTATAGACCAGACTCGATAAAAGATCGCCGCTCTCTCTATCTCTCTCTCTCTCTTAGTACCTTAGAATAGTAGCTTTGAAATAGCGAGTCATAACATGTACTTCGCCTCCAAGAACTTCAGTAATAGGGCCCATCATTGAAGTTCTTGAAAGCCTTCCAAACAGACCGATGGAAGTCTGCACTGCAATTTAATCGCTTACTGCTTCGTCTAATAGGTTGGCATAGGTGCCACTAACACACTGCCGAAAGGGCAATGCCTTCAATCAAATATTATGTTTGTAAGCCTTGTGATATGACAACTATAGATAGGTACCATCTCTTGAACTGGCCGGAACTGAACATCTCCTCAGCGACAAGTGCCGTGAGAGAAACGCGTCACCAAATGG
The DNA here is from genome assembly GCA_003439945.1 of Dermanyssus gallinae. Taxonomy (NCBI): domain Eukaryota; kingdom Metazoa; phylum Arthropoda; class Arachnida; order Mesostigmata; family Dermanyssidae; genus Dermanyssus; species Dermanyssus gallinae. Next base: position 33,372 of record QVRM01005967.1, on the reverse strand, counting down.
CGCACATCATGAGATTGTCCCGTATGTGGTCTGACCGACTTGATTCGGGGTCCTTGGTTTTTGACACTATTAGTTTTGCCACTACATGGCCAATTAATACATGAATCAATTAAACAATTAATCAATCGATTACTCAATATAAGTAAATCATCTCTTCTGCAGGCATATGGCCTAAGACGTGTACTCCAAGGCTTTCGGGAGTAAAATCGCTGCGTTGACTTGCAGTGCGTTGGGATGGGCTGGATGCGTGCGACGTGGGCCACGTGAATGCGTCGCGACGACGAATCTTCCTTACCGACTGGGAACATCCCGCCGTGAGAACGTGTGGCTAACGTCGGCGAAGCGAGCCGAGTATAAAGCGACTGAGTACAAAGTCGTCCGTCCATGCGTAAGCCGCCCAGGGGAGCTAGCTCCTCGTGCGTCGGGCTGAGCGGCATTCGGGGCGTTGGTAGCGACTTCCGAAGTTTGACTCGCATGCTTACACCAGCTACGAACGCCACTGCACGGCATTGGCAAACACACCAATGACGTATCCGACTGCTGCCGATTCGACGAGCTTAGCCAGAAAAGAAAACACCTATTCATTCTTTCCTGTTTATCGCGCTCTCTCTCTCTCTCGCAACCTCTCGCCCTCTCACGCTTGCCGCTCTTCTGTGTGTGCTAGCAGCTTGCAAACGCAAAAACTGTAGCAATCGCGGCGACGACGACGACGACAACAGCAACAACAACAGCAACACGCTCATTTCCGGCTTTGATCCGCCTCACAGGCTTTCCTTTTCTAGGCGACGGATTCGTCTGCCCGTCCGTTGTTGTTGTTGTTGTTGTTCGCAGGCCGCTCGAGGTGATGCGCGTCCAATGGAGCAAAGGTGTTGCGTTTTACTTTTTTCCCTTTTCTTATTGCGCTTTCCGCTCTCTCTCTCTCTGTGCAAGTCTCTCTCTCTCTCTCTGTATGTATGTCTCTATTTCTTTCTCGCTCTGTGTATGTCTCTCTGTATCTTGCACCCTGTCTCTCTTCTTCTGTGTGTCAATTTCGCAATATGAGTGCTGCTCCGTTTCGTCGACGAGCAAGCAGCACATCGACATTGTCGGACACGAAGGCACACCTGCTTGTGCTCGCTGTGCACGTTTTCCTTCTGTTTTTCTTTACTCTGAGGTTTACCGGTGGGCTCAGCTGCGTGCTATGCTAGCAACGATGAAGAAGGAAAAGTCAATGATGATCACAGCAACGACGACGACAACGACAACGACAACAACAACAACAACAACAACAGCAACAGCAGCAACAGCAGCAACAACAACAACAACAACAACAACAACAACAACAACAACAACAACAACAACAACAACAACAACAACAACAACAACAACAACAACAACAACAACAACAACAACAACAACAACAACAACAACAACAACAACAACAACAACAACAACAACAACAACAACAACAACAACAACAACAACAACAACAACAACAACAACAACAACAACAACAACAACAACAACAACAACAACAACAACATGCATACCCGCTGCAGCATCTTGGTAACAGTCCTTCCGGCTTCCGGAAGTGTTGTCACCAACAACTCTAGAGCGTGTTTGCGGTACGTGCGTTGTGTTGACGCCTCGGCCTCGTTTCGAAATGCACTGCTCTAAGGCATTGTTCAGTCCGCCCGCGGCAGGTCTTTTTCAGCGGATCTCCTAACTCCTTTGAAAGTCGTCGCGACTCCTAATGGTATTTCTGCTACGTGGCAGCGGTCGGTTTTTGCCGCATTTACTACCACTCTGCTACTTCTACTACTACTACTACCAGTCAGCTAACAAATGTACCGCATTGGCTTCGTTAGCCTTTGTCGTTTTTACTATTACGGTTGTTGTACGTACGGACGTTGCTGTTGTTGTTGTGATTGTTGTTGTAATTGTTGTTGCTATTTCACTGTCGCAGTTATTTATTTTTTTGTTTTGTAGATACACTGCTAAGCGTGCCGCTAGGTTATACGAGGTATATACTCGTATACATCGGACAATTTCGGACTGGTTAAACTGCTGCTTCATTTAGTCCTACTTTCGAATAGGGAACAGTAGCGCTTTGGCAGTGCTAAGCTTATTTTTCAGTTCGGCAAGATTAGCAACACAACACAAACATATGTATGTTGAGCGGACGTGGATAGGTTACATTTGTTCGCAGTTGTCTTCCAACTGTCTCGGCAACACAGGCCCGGTACAGCCGATTCGACACCCATTGAGATAGCCCGCTTTTGGGTCTGATGGTGAATGAAGCCGATAGAGGCCGGTCATAAAGCGGACAGAAAGGACAGAGATCGCAGACTTAGCGAGGAAAGGCTGCATGTAGCTGTCTATGTGTTCATGCTGACTTGAACTCTTGGACATGGCTGTGGCCAAACTCTACGGTGTTACTTACTATCCCCTAACGTACGTGCCTGAGAAATGCACAGAACGAGAAGAAGCGAATTGCTAGTAAAAAGAGTAAAGTCACGATACCGACCTTTGGCGGCCAACTTGTCCGCTCGAGCAGGAAGAACCACCATCCTTGCGTCTATCAACTAGTAGTTGTAGTAGTAGTAGTAGTAGTAGTTGTAGTAGAAGTACTAATATTGTCGAGCCCGGTGGCGTGGTGGCTCAAGTCTGCACCTCGCAACCGGAGGAGACACTAGATAGGTGCGCGGGTTCGAGCCCCACCGTTGCACCGATTTCTATTTATGAAGGTCCGTCTTTGAAGCAATGTGAAAACAGTTCCGTGGACGTTAAATCTTGGCTGAGGGTCAGCCCGAAAACTTGACTTTTAGTAGTAGTACTAATAGCTGGTGATGATACGTCCCCCGCCAAGCGGCTACGTTAGCCTATACCGTCGTATACGTGTATCACTTAAATCATGGAGCAAGGAGCAGTCTGCAGTAGTCTGCAGTAGTCGAGATGTTGTCGTTTTTGCCGCACGGCATCGGTTTGCGATCACCAATTTTAGAAGGTTCTCCAGCACGACGAATTCGAAGTCGGAGTGCAGAAGCACAGAGCCGACGTTGACACACTGTCGTCGATGATCGCTTGTTATCGTCCGTCATTTTGTGCGTGCGCGTCTATTGATTGTAGTACTCTCTCTCTCTCTCTACTTATTTTCTAATTTGACGAGCAAATAAAATCCGATATCTAAAATATCCGAGATCGGAAACTTGAGACCGCTTAGGCCGCTCTTACAGTTCAAAGCATTCTTTATTTTACTAGCAGCAACAATGGCCAATGGTCTGCGTGATCGAATCGTTTCCCACGTCAACGCGACCGTCTTCTGCATTTCTGCTCGAGAGAGCGACGACGACGACGAAATTCAGGCAGTTTCGACCAAATTGTCGTCACGCAACAGTAAAGCATTCAATTGCTTGACACGCGCCACCGACGACAACAACAACAACCATAGGACTACGACCGTAACTTTGCAGAAGGCATGGCATAGACGTGACGGTCAAAACCACATCCAAGGGCACAAAGACCCGGGCAACAACGCAACCACGAGTACCACAGTGCTTTTTCTCCTCCTCCTCCTCCACCACCACCGCCGCCCCCGCCACCACAGCCAACCCCACACCCCCAATACCACCTACCTTAATCGATCTGGCTGGGAGATAAAAGTGCCGCCTACCGGCTACGAACGAGACGTTCTTTCCTAGGCAGCCTCCCCAGCCACCATTACCACCACCACCACCATCTCCACCCTCTGCCGTCAACGCTATATATGCTAAGTGTCGACGAAATGGAAAAACTGGTTAGGCGATTCGTTCCCTCCGATCGCGGTGTCAGGACCTTTGTCGCCAGCATTGCCATCGCGGCCACGTTCATGGCCACGTTAGGTCGATGCCCCCGGGCGACACGGGCCAACCGTAACCCCATTTGCTCTGCCCCACTGCGCTGCCGCTCGTCATGCCGCCGTGTGGTACGTGGCAAGCTCGCGAGCTTCGCGTCGAGGGCGTCGTGGCGGTTTGGTCGCCTCTGGCTTTTTCTTTGCTACCTGCGGCGGCGAAATTTGCCTGACACTGAGGAATGATGACAGCGATCAGAGGAAACGAATGAAGGAGAGAAAGAGAGATAGTGAGAACGAGCGCGAAAAAGTCAAAAACATTCACTCAAACCCTTAAAGCAGCTATTAAATATTCGAGTGTCGCTCACGGGCTTCGTAACGGTGGCACGTATGCGCGTACCTGGTACGACTCCACTTTCCAGTGTTTGTCTCTATTCGTTCGGCTCCATGTTCAATATCGAGGTAGTAAGATGTGTACGGGAATGTGTGTGCGAGCGTATATCTGTTCGCTTTGGTTGTGTGTATATTTGTAGAGATGCATGCTGTGTTTATGTGTATGTATGTGTGCATTTTGTATTTGTATGTTACTGTGGCTGAGCATGCTCGACTTGTTGTTATTGCTGTCGCTGTTCACGGGACGAAGTGACGATATTGAAAGGCAGCCGAATCGTCGAGGTCGATAGGCGACGGGTTGTATGGCGTCGCCCATATTCCACAGTACTTTGAAGTTAGACAACACAGCCGACTGAAGTATTGCTGCCGCATAGTGTAGGCTGGCGTCTTTAACGCTATGGACAACAAATCGACACCAGTAAGCCATCAGTAAGGGTACACGAGCAACCTCCAGGAGCCACCACTGGCAGGACGTCTAGCCCTATGCACAGACCTGACAGAAACTGCGGAACCCGGGTGGAATATTGCGACGACGACCGGCAGATATATCGATACGGTAGCAGTAGAAAGACAGTTGCAGACACTAGCAATAGTGTCATGTTAGGCGTACAAGCAGGTACGCATTTACAGGAGACTCAAGGCAAGCTCGTTCGTTCGTCCGTCCGTCCGTTCAATACAACAAAAGAGAAGGCGGCTTCATACCAAGCCTGACGACTTCTCGATCCGTTCGATACAGCTGGCAGCTGGGTTGTCTGTCCGATATGGACAGCTTCTCGCTTCTCCGTGAGAAGTCCTCTCACGACACACTATTGGGGCACAAACGGCTTAGAGACATACAGCGGTACGCTTTCACGTACAGACGGAGCAACGACACACAACTCACAATGGCTGTGCTGTGTCAAATATCCCCACCATTTGTTCCGCACCCTGCTACTAGCTCGAACCGATGATTCGCTGTGCCGCAATCGGCTGATACATGGAACCGTATACCGTGTTTGCCGTATACCGTATATATGTGACAAAGGCACACCGGATAGTGTTGCGACTGTCAAACGTCGATCGGCTAGTGAGCCGGTTAGCTAACCTGGATAGGGCGAATCCTGGCTAACAGCGCAGCAGCAGCACGGGACCAAGACGGAAATTGGCTCTAACAGGATCCGTGGCACTTGGTACGCAATACAAAGCTGGTACGCTGGTAACGCCGGCAAACGTCGCGTCATTGTGGTTCGGCACAGTCCTGCAATCAAGCAGTAATGCATGTCTTGTAGCCAGTCGGGAACTCGGCTCGGCTACGCTCGAACACCCACAGCAAATGAGCGGGGGCGCATGGAAAACGGGGGAGGACGTAAATGAGAACGAAAAGAACGGCGGAGGCTGGTACGTGTATGTCGGCCAATTACGCCGTATTGAGTTACATTTTTTGTAATTTCTCTTACGAGTAAAAGTGAACAAGCAGACCTTTACGGCATTATGGGTAAGCCTTTGCCCCAAAAACCCGCGTTTCCAACTGGCATGTTACATGCTTTGTAGGGCCTTTTGATCAAATCGCATAGCTACGAGTTGCAGTAGTGGAAAGTGCTGCAGCTTCTGTCAAAAAACCGTTTGAAGTCAGACGGCCCAAATCTTTAACGAGGAAACATCCACTTGGCGGTCGCGGATTCAACGCAAATTCGCAACAGACGTACCAGCTGCACCTCCTGTTCGTGGGCCTCGCCAACGTACTTGTCTTCACCAGTGTGTATTCGCATATATCGCTAGTGTATCGAGCGAAAGTAGGAACAACGCGCAAGACCGGGATTGTACCGATCTTACGGAAGACGCCAGCCTAGCATAGCAGCCCCAAGGTTCGACCTGACGACTCTGGAAGAGCTCAGTAAATAGAGAAGCGGCGAAAAATACATACAGTTAGATAAGTTGAGATGCGCAAATGGGGAGACGAGGGTGAATCAAGAGTCTTCATTTAATTTGCGGCGGCAGCGACGACGACGGCAGCGCCACTCCTGTGATCATCATCAGTACCACCATCATCATCTTTATCGTCGTCGTCGTCGAAAAAAAAGATGAAGAACATTGAGATGGAGACCCTTGAACCTGACACCACGAGAGACACGAGGTGGCCCCGCAACCCGGATTCAAAGCGCCGCGAAAACGCCGTCGGCCGACACGACCTCGAGGCGATAGATAGAGAATGAAGAAAAGAAAGGTGAGAGGACGAAAAGGGGCGGAAGTGCAAAACAGCAAAATGAGAGAAAAACTGAGAAAAAAAATATCTCTCGCACTTCTTAGTCTCTTCCCCTCCACTCGCCATCCTACAAGAACTCGACGACTAGACCATATTTCACAGTGGCAAAAGGGCAACCCGCCTTCTGTGGCCCGATCCAACCCCAGGCAAAGCTATGAGCTATAGATGAGCGTACTCTCAGTACACGAACGAAGCAATCTTGCTGCACGCGTAATTCAAGTGCCCCTAGCAGTAGCAGCTACGACCGTAGACGCACGAACAAGTCCTAGATTAGAGGTCTAGTTAACCAGCAAACTCATACATGACGGCGGTTACGAGGACGCCTCATCAAAGAGGCCCTTCTTTACGTACTGCCGAACTTGGTCTGTGTATGTCTCTTTCTCCATCTCTCTCTTACTCGTTCTTCTTTGGCTGTCCCATCTCTTTAGTGTTACCACGGCTTTATTTGTTGCGACCGACCGGTAATTCTGTGGCTCCTTATGCTTGTCGTTTTACCCATTTACTTTTATATGTATTGACCCAGTTTAGCTTTACTACTGAACACTTGTAGTGTATCATTTTTCTGTGTCGTTTTGTTTTACGTTGTACCTGGCTGGCTTTCCGAGCCATCTTCACCGTTTTCATCTTCATCATTATCATCAGTATAATTACCACTCTAGACGGGGTCTTAATTATTCCACCCAAGCAGCCACCGGACACAGCGGGCACTGAGCTGCGCTAGATAAAGATAGTGAGACTTTACGACAAAAAAATTACTTTCGAACAATAAGACGATGGCGACAACGCCCACAAGCCCAAGAAAAGCGGCACTGTCTAATGCGGCATAGGCTCTAGGCGGCACAGTCTGTCGACATTCTACTTTCCGATGATCCGTTTTTACCATTAGTAAGCCGACGCCGGCTGTCAACCGACAGTGAAAGAGCACGTTAGAGAGTGTTTTTTTGTCGTTGTGACAAGAACCACACCTCATAGCTGCAAATCTAAGGGATGATTGGTTGCCGAGTCGCATCTGTCGTCGCACCGCCGAAAACCAACCTGCGACTCCTAGCGCCAGAGCTGCAGCACAACATTCGGTCGACGAGTGTCATTGTCCCAAAGAGACATATGTATATCTTATGTGTGTACACTTCATAGTTTAGTCACTCTATAGTGAAACACACATAAATGGACTTTTCTACCTAGCAACTTTAGTGTTGTGAGTTTCTCGATTCGGAGGTTTGGTCTTGGCAAGATTCAAACTGTGTTTTTATCTCTGCCAGTGGGATCTTTCTAACTGGGGTCGCACTCGCCAGCAGCTTGGCGTGCAGCTGTGAGCTGTCACATGTTGCAGCGAATTATTCGCACGCAGATAAGAAGGAACGTCTATTTTCGGTCTTATTTGCAGCAAAACGCATGCATTGTCAGATATCGTCCCGAAGAAGATGCTATGTACGTATATGCATCGTATATTCTCTCCTATTAGATGCTCCTCTGTTGTACACCTTCTTCTGTATTTAAGCAATCCTACACTTTCAAGGTAGTCTAGTAACATAGAGGCTGTTCTAAGCATTCCTTTTCGTGCTTTTTAGCTCCTGTTGGGCATCTTTAGGCGAGCAGCCACACGTGCCACGGGTTACACGCTCTAGCAAATATGATCTGCGTTTTTGCAACTTAACAAGCCCACCACAAAGCTTGCGCCGACGACCCGTTTTTTTTTGCAACTTGCATTAAATTGCATTGTTGCTCGCCACATTTAGCCCAGAGTAACGCTAACATCGGCCTTCGTTTTCTAAACGCTTTTGAACGCCTGGTTGCTGTTCGTTCACCTGCGGCTGCGTATGAAAAATGGTTTGCAATGTTGTATACACAACAACAATGGCAAGCATGTGCCAGCGCTCTATAGTCGGTTTAAGGATCGGACTTGGAGGCTGCCTTTAAGTTGGCAGTCGTTTGAATACTTCTTGAATGCTTCTAGTACACTCGCTCTGCTTCTGTTGCTGCAACAGCAGCTGTGACTCTGGCTGCCAGACGTGGTTTTCAAAGAAACGGCATGCTTGGTCGAGGCTACCGAGTCAGAGGCTATTCGTGCCTAATCTATCATAATGCATAACGCTGCTCTATAGGAGAGCATTGCCTCGGCGTTTCCGAGCCAGCTTCGGCATGTTCAATCAGCTCGGCGCCGCTGGGCCTTCACTTTCCTTTATCGATGCGACGTTTCGTCTCTCGTTTCCTACTCGATACACTCCACCGAAACCCACTCTCGTATGGCTTCGTAGCGTTGATCCCCATTGATCATAAGCGGCATTCGTAACGCTATACCGCGCTTAGTAAGAGTATATTTCTATATAGCATCTAAACGCAGAATTCGGCGAAGTTTATGCATGTGTGTATATAGACAAATATGTTCCATTGAATTGCGGCAATACGAATTTCACCATTTTTGAAATAATCTTTAACGATCAGAATGCGTTGTTGTGTTCAATAGCAATCCACATTTATAATGGCGGAAATATATATATATATATATATATATATATATATATATATATATATATATATATATATATATATATATATATATACACATATATTTATATAATACAAATGCCGCTATGGATAACATGGATCGCCATTGAACATAATGGCGCATCCTCATCGCTAAACATTACTTCAAATATGGTGAAATTTTCATTGCTGCAATTTGCAAGTTGCGTTCAATTTTCGGTTGACAAAATGTTCCAAGTGCATCAACTGCGAAGAAACTATTCAAGGACACTGCGTTGGCTATTAACCTCAATTTCTCGACACTGCTCGTCCAGGTGTTTCTACAGAAAACATCACGGCGATTCGACAGGATGTGGCCGTCAAACCGGAGTCAGGCAATCGGGTTTGAATCATTTTTTGTCGAATGCGCTGCAGGGAATTCATAGACAATCATTGGTGAGGTGTATCAGATCATGACAACTCATGTTTCCCCTCTATTGGTATGGATCCCTAAAACACGTGGTTTCAACATGACAGTCTTTCTTAATAAGAAACACACGCATTATTGCACAACGCAGTATTATATCACCGTGTAATAATTTATTTGGGCGTCTAGAATTCGGCCACCTAGATTGAGGCATTTGATACTTTTGGACTTTTCCTGTCTGTGGTGCTTTGAAGTCAAACGACTATGTCAGCGAACATAAGACTACCTACGTCTTGAAGAAGAAGAAATGCTGTATCACTGAAATTCAGCCAAACTTATCCCAAGACGTGATTGAAAATTGCGTTAAGAGAACGCAAATGTGCCAGCCAAGGAGCGCATTTTCAGGATGTGTTGTTCTGCACATAATTCCCACATGTCCACGTTGGTATTGAATTTAAACAACAGTACGTAATTCGGAATTGAACTTATTTGGGGACCCTGTGATACGATAGAGACGCTTGCCTTCCTCTTTTATATTGTAGCGGTGGTGACTTCATCGGCTAACGTTTGGTTCTAAAAAACGAAGCCTTTCTATGCGTGGGATTAAATCCTGCTCGGGTAAAACTCGTAGAATGTAAAATCTGGTAAGGCATTACCGTTCTGATCCATATCTCTACTAGGGAAAACCCAAACAAGTTCAGTATGAGATACGGATTTATGGCCTTAAGGGTATGGATTAGGCTCTAACGGCATGGATATGGCCTTAAAACAACAGAATGTAGAAAGACAGACGTGCTGTCGATAAGAGAGAGAGGGTAGATAATCGCGTTCATATAGCAGAACGACTGAATGGCGAATGTCGGTCGCCGGTAGGAGTATACGTGAAGCGCGACTTCAGGAATAGAAAGGTGTCGGCAAAATGTAATATTAATAATAGGCCTAATATTTAACCATAATGGAGATATCAGTAACAGTTCTCGCGTTGTCTAGTGACAATAGCATCAACGCATTTACATAAATCGGTTCATTATAGAAGCACTAATAACAGAACTAGAATACAGAGGGGCGCTGTCGGAAAACCGAAAAGGTTTCTGAGCCCGACACTTTACACACTCGGCTATCAGCAAAGTTCTAAACATAGCTCCAAACTTATACGAATGCACCGAGAGCCAACCAATCGCGTTGTCTGGCCATCCTCTTTGATGTGAAAAATACGCATTAATTACGCTTTCGTGGGACGTCGTAAACAAGTCACTTGTAAACAAAGGCGTGTCCCTCTACTTACGACCCATCCCAGCGGCATACCTAAAAGAGCGAGCATTTACCTACGAATGCGTGGATGCTGTACAGTCACAGTTAGGTACCCAAAGGGTCTGTCTACCGAAGCCTACCCTGTGTAACACAACCTACATAATTTACGATGGAATACTAAGACTCCTACGTCCCCCGGAAGTCAATTCCGTCGCCTACGCAGACGATCTGGCAATGATCGTTACCACTTTTGACAAGAATCTTCCCGAAGGGTCAGGCAACAGAGCCCTGGCGGATTGCCGACAATACATCTACATGCTAGGTCTCTTACAAAAAACGGAAGCAATGCCCTCCACAGAATTTAAGCATACGGCTAGAAGGGCACCCTGTAACATCCACAATCTCAAGTCAAGTACCTGGGTGGCGTGATCCTGGAAAAGACTGCTCTCATATGAACACCTAATATGCTCTGTGCAGCAAAAAAACCTGGGAAAACTTCAACGGAGCTGCGAAAATTCGGTGGCTGCTTTCAGCAATACCTACACCGTACTGATAAAACGGACTCCTACGTATGCCATACGTGCAACCTAGGAGAGGCTGACGATGTGAGATACTGCTGCGGCCGCTGCGTCATTTTCAATACCGAGCAAGAGTTACTGTCTTGGAGTCTAAGACTGGAAAGTTCCCTGACATACAGAGCCTTGCGTTCCTCATGGATCATGAATCCTGGTTCATAGTGAGAAGATTTGCAGAATTTGTCTATGGAGCGGCGAAAATAATCGCTACACAAAGTCGAAGAGCGGAGAAGATATATCCTAATAGCAAGATGAAGCGCCCAGTTCAGTCATGTCAAGAGATCTTGCTGCGGGCATCTTCGACAAGGAGCAATGGCGACGAGTAAATTTAGTGGGTCTGTGAATGCCACACTACCGTGGTTTTAACAAGACCCCCCGTGTGCATGACGCACTATACCAGTTAATCTGTAAACAAACATACAGAAAAAAAACAGGAAAGCGTGCATTGGCGCAACGTTAAGTAGTAGTTGTAGTAGTCTGCGTAACAATACCAGCAAGGCTGATGAAACCGCCCCGGCGATATCTGTTAATGGCTCGTAACTTGGCCACCCGCTGCCTGCGTGCTGCCCTCCAACAGGATCGAATGAACAGTACGACTAGCGACCGCGGATGCTCCGTCGGCTTCACGGCCTCACCAAAAAGGCCTATCTGACACATATTGATTGATCTAATGGCATACGCAGCACGAACATTGCACATTTGCTCATCAAGAAGGACTTCATTAACACATACGGTATTTCGACCAGTCGGTTGCCCCTTATCAACATTGTTATTTCCCCATACTCTTTATACGTGAAATTATATACACACGCATATATATATATATATATATATATATATGTCTCATAACAATACACGCACTTGCCCTTAATCTTCGTTTGGCACAGCGGCCCACGTGCCGGTTGTTTCGCCTAAATCAAATGGTCCGCTTGTTACATATATATATATATATATATATATATATATATATATATATATCTAAAATCACTTTTACAAAATGCGGAGAATAAAAATGTCGAATGTCTGCAATGTGAGAAACATGCAAGGATATTGATTTCATTTAAACAATTTAGTGCGATCAGGCTATGCGTGTGTCTATTTAGCAGCACACCAAGCGAACAGTTTGTTTATATGATCGGTCGTCATCATTGCGATCGGTGTAACGTACCGATGTACATATACATATGTACTAATTGAGCAAATATAGGGAATGATCTGCAAGATTTAAAGGTGGCTCTGCAGATTTCCAGGCTGCCGTCCACTGTCTGTAACCACCAGTGAATCTTGGAAGTGCATTTTTTTAGGCTTCGTTGGGAATGTTGCATGTTTCTGCGGGCTTTTTTAGGAGCAAATTCTTGTGACAGCCTAAAATTACATGGAGGAACACAGAACCAGAGTGCGCAACGGAAGTGTATCCCCTATTTTTAAATGCGTTGCATATACATTTTTGGCATGTTCGAACTGCAAAAAGTGGATTTCCACACCCGGGATCGGGCACATCGGAAGTCAGGGAAGCATCACGCACTGGCTACCGAGACCACAGTCTTTAATTTGCTACCATCGGTGGATCGTTAAGTACGGCTTGGTGTTATGCTTGCAGATCTCCTTTTAGCGTTTGGCTTAAGTGAGTTTTGGTTGTTAACACAGATTTATTTAGGCACATATGACCCATTCTCCCTTGAGCCTGAAAAGTGCCCGCCAATTCGAGTGCATTTCATGTTACGGTTAGGCGAAGTACCTATATTATTCCATTAGCGTTAGCTACAAGACTGGATGTCATGGCTCAGCGAGCGTTGTAGATGCAAATCGCTTCGTCCGAAGCTAATTAAAGGTAGCTTACCCCTCATTTGTAATAGAAACGTAGCATTAGTACTGCTAGAGGATTCTTAACGGATTTCCTTCCTACCTTTTGTTGTTTCGGAACACGATTAAACACGGCAATACATATTTCAAAGGGAGCCTCAATAAAATGACTTAACGCGCAGACCGCTCTAGGGTTTGGCGTTGTTTGTCCTGTACTTGAAAACTAAGGTATGGTTTTACCACAGGGTGAGTTAAAAAGTTACGAGTGATCTCTTAAAAATAGCCTCATTAAAACGTCTTCAATGCCGTCTACGTCGCATGTATATCTATATTTTGTTTAACAAGATGATCTCTAGTAATTACGAGGTGTGTTCAATCGTTATCGCGACTTTTGAATTTTCGCGGGTTACGTATATTCGAATTTCGATTTTTTGTGGCGTTATGTTGGTACTCATGTCTCTCACTTATGCCGACAAGCTCGGCCATTTTGAATGTTCACTTAATTGTTGACAGCTGCTTTGCTTGCACGTGTTTTGGATCGTCTTCGATTTTTACCTATTCAAAAAAATGGATCAAAGAACCTGTATCAAATTTTGTGTGAAAAACGAAATTAAGTGCGCGGATGCATTCCGAATGTTGACTGTGGCATACGGAGAAGCTACCTTGGACCGAAGCAACGTTTATCGGTGGTACAAAATGTTCTCAGAAGGCCGAGAAGATGTGAACGACGAAGAGCGTGCCGGACGCCCGAGCACTTCAACAACAGACGAATAAATTAATGAAGTGGAGAAAATGGTATTGGCCAATCGTCGAATCACCGTTAGAGAAGTTGCTGAGGACCTAAACATATCGATTGGCTCGTGCCATTCGATTTTTATCAATGATTTGGGCATGAGACGGGTCGCCGCGAAATTCGTACCAAAATTGCTCAATTGCGACCAAAAACAGCATCGCATGAACATTGCTAATGAGATGTTGGACTCTGTCCGCGACGACCCAAATTTGCTCCAGAGGGTCATAACTGGTGACGAATCGTGGGTTTATGGTTATGACGTGGAAACCAAAGCTCAATCATCTCAATGGAAGCTGCCGCACGAACCAAGACCGAAAAAAGCGCGCCAAGTTCGGTCGAATGTGAAAGTTTTGCTGACAGTTTTCTTCGATTGCAGGGGCGTGGTGCATCATGAGTTCTTGCCACAGGGTAGAACGGTCAATAAGGAATATTACCTGCAAGTTATGCGCAATTTGCGCGAAGCAATCCGCCAGAAACGCCCGGATTTGTGGAAGAACAAAAATTGGCTTTTGCACCACGATAACGCCCCTGCTCACACATCGTTGCTTGTGCGCGAGTTTTTGGCCAAAAACAACACACTAATGATGCCGCAGCCACCGTATTCCCCAGATCTGGCCCCCTGTGACTTTTTCTTGTTCCCTAAACTGAAGAGGCCCATGAAAGGACGACGTTACGCTACGCTTGACGAGATAAAGACGGCATCGAAGGAGGAGCTGAACAAGATAAAAAAAAAAAAGGTTTTTTGAAGTGCTTCGAAGATTGGAAAAACCGTTGGCACAAGTGTATAATATCTCATGGGGATTACTTTGAAGGGGACAAAATAGATATTCATGAATAAATGAATAATTTTTGAAAAAACACAAAAGTCGCGATACGTTTTGAACACACTATGTATTTCCGTCAATTATCCCAGGTATTTTGTCGGTGTCGGTTCCGTGATAGTTTCAAGTAAGACGCAGCTAGTGGCGCAGGCTGTGGCAGAATGCAACACTCTTTCCAGCGTCCACGCGTTCTCGGGAGGTTGGGACAAGGATGTCCACGTGCAGCACCGACACGGAGAAAGAGACGGGGCGAGCAGAAACAGTACAGACAACCCCAACTTAGACTTTTCTGTACCGGAAGGCTTTCAGAATGCATAGTACCATTACGGGCTGTCTGTGTGGCTGGTGTGGAATTGACAAAATTGCTAAACCTGGAGTCTTCCTTACTTCTCCTGGCTTCGGTTATCAATGTTGCTGTTTAATGGGGTTATGCACTTCACAGTAATCTTCGTCATGCGCCTGTACGTAATGGATGTGCGGTTTCGACATGAACGTAGCGGTATTCCCTAGATGACAAAAACACATTATATAAACTAGCCATATATATATATATATATATATATATATATATATATATATTAATATATATTAATAAAATTGCTGAGGGAGTCATTGCTAAGGTATGCAAGTGTCTCAGATTAGCCGGCGATACTACTAAGTATCTTGTCCAGGTGGTCGACACAAACTTGGACTAGAGTTAGGGTTGATGTATTTTGTCGTCACGTTCACTTGGGGAAAATTGTTCCACACCAGAATGGGTTATATATATATATAGAAAACGGCGTCAGGAACGCCACTTACGTTATTTTTGCGTGTCATGCGTGTGCAGCCATTCTCGTATTTAGAGAACGAAAGACAAAGCAGCATGGACCGAGGCTAGGACCACTTCAGGTCCAGGCCTTCTTCACGGAGACTGCCCACTCACCACCACCACGACCACCACCGAAAAAAACAGCAACGAGGAGCAGCCCATGGCAAGAAAAGACATCATACCTTAACATCGGTGGCATGGGTCGTCTTCGAGTTCGTCCTCGTTGTTTTTCTCCCTCCTCCCCCTCCTTCTCCTTCTCGTTTCCTCCCCCTCCTTCTCCTCCTTTTCGCCGTCTATGCTCAAGTTGTCGCTTTCTCATAGACGCATTCTTGGTCCTAGAGCCGGGTCGCTAGACGGCACCGTCCGCCGCCGCCGCCGCCTCCTCCTCTGTGCGAGCCCTCTCGAAGGCCAGCGCCATACACTTCTTAGTAGCGGCCGAGGCGGTCAGCGACGGTCGCTGCCAAGTCGGTGGTGTAGGGCCTTCGCCTCGCCCTATTGCACACGAGTGACCTTGTACCTACCTACCTACCCGTGTGCGATATGCGTCGCGACAACGGGAGCCGCCTGTAGAGGGGGCTCTGTCGTCCGAGCGGACGCTGACTTATGCCGGACACGACTCGACGAGCGAGCGAGCTAGGCCGCTTGCGTCGGCGGCTTTTCCCCTATGCTACTTCATTCACTACAAAAGGCCCAGACCAGCGCGAGCCAATGCAGAGCCGCAGAAAAAAGGACCACCACCACAACAACAACAACAACAACGACAAAAAAAAGAGACAGAGACCAACAACCCACGGAGCCTGCAAAGAGCTAGAGTCAGGCGCCAGTGATCGTAAATACGCAGCAAAGATCCTTTTTCTTGTATATATATATATATATATATATATATATATATATACATATATATATATATATATATATATATATATATATATATATATATAGAGAGAGAGAGGGAGCCATGCTTGCTACAGCTTTTCCCTATTGTTACCGCAACCACATATTCACCCCTAACTATAACTGTTTGAAGGCGTACCTATTTAAGCCCGAATACTGGTTCTACCCCCTTTGAACGACAAACACGCAAAAGATACAACAGGCCGCTCAAGAGGAAAAGCGCCGGCCATGAATGGAGGAAAAGCTTCCGTTACAGTAATCGATATCGACCTCCTAAACAGCTACACGTGATGATCATCGTTGGCTTTCGAAGTGCTACCGTTGCACGCTTATATTACATTTCTGCATTTATTGCTATAATAGCATCCTAGTACAGTGAGCAAACAACGCACTAATTCCTAGATGAATAAAATCGGCCAATGAAGTGCCCTTTAGTGTTAGTGTCAAAAAAGCGTTTCATCGGCTTAGGTAAGCAGACGGTTTCCAGCTATCTTGAAGGATTTAGGGAAGTTATCTATTTCGGGTTTTAAAAGGAATTGAATCTCGGCACGTTTAGTGCGAAAGTCACTGCGGTCGGGTGTAAACAAGAGGGCGCAGTGCGAAAGCTAGTGCGAGTACAGAATTATAGCAGTTACATTGGCATTGTATGACTGAGCAAGTGGTCACAGCGGAACGGGTGGAACACTGGAGTGCAAAGGACAACGTGGAAGCTCAAAGACGCAAAGATTTAGGCCTTCCCCTAGCGGATCATTTCCTCTTATCTTGAGACAGGGTTGCTTAAAACGGGAAGCGGCTCATATAAGATGTTTTCCGGAGTGCCGCAGGCCTCCGCCCTGAGGCCGGTTCTATGAAACCGGGCCTACGACGAAATCTTGCGGCTAGACAGATAGCTAGAGGGTGTAGGGACAGTGGCATACGCCTACAACCCCGCCCTCACAGTTAAGGCACGGCGAGAGTATTAACGTTAGAGACAGCCGCACACAAAACGCACTACATGCTTTAGGAGCAAATGCGGAACCATCATCGCCGTGTAACTGGCGCCCGAAAGGGCGGAAGTTCTCTATTCGACGGGTCGTAGGATCACACGCGAGATCAACCTGGCTCATGTGGGCCACTCGATCCCAATCTTAACATTCGCTAAATACCTTGACGTGACCTTGGCTACGGGCCTCACTAGGTGGCTACACTACTAAAAACTTCATCAAGAAGGTGAACGAAGTCCCCTGGCTAGGATTCTCTTTAAAGAGGGGGCAGCCTCGAACTAACGACGGCGGTATCCGGCTACCGTCACGGAGTCAAAGTCGCTTTACGCGACGTCGGTATGAGTCAGTTTAGACCTATAGGGTGAGGAGGATTGCATTACTTAGTGGCTGAGAGCCTGACACTAGGTATTGTTGGTTGCCAACACCGACTGAGCGGGTGTTGGCAGCCGGCTTTGGTGGGCCTTCCAAAGAAAGTGGTCAGAGCAATTGAATAAAGGACCATCAGATTCGGGAGGTCGTGTGTTTGAATCCAGAGCCGCTTTCTTTCTAATTCGTACTTCGCTATTTATGTAAGACGAATTCGGGCAAATCTGCCATGCGAACAAGAATTACAGTTGCCTTTAAAAGATGCGAAGCAATGCTACCCTACAAATATATCTTCTGAAAACGATATATGCGAATGTGTACAAAGATATATTCTGAAGCATACACATGTATATGCAAAAATAAATACGCCCCGTTTTACGTGCTACGCAATGCGAGAACGTAAATGCAATGCACTACGCGGTAGAGTAAACTGAGGGAGCAGGGGTAAAAACACAGACCGGCGGACGCAAACAAGGGCAGAACGTGTGTCGGCAACGATGCGAATAGAGTGTCTCAGCCAGCTACGCCCCAAATTCTATCCAAACTCGTCTGGAGGCGGTCGGCAAAAGTTTATGACCATCTTGCGGGAGCAATAACAATGTAAAAAAATGTTCTCTTTCTATTCGGCGCACATTCTCCTTTCTTTTCTCCTACCTCCAGGGCTAGACCTGAGAACCTAACACAAAAAGCATCGCAACAAGGACGACCCTATCGAGTTCGGCCGAGTTCAGTTTCTTATCTTTGTCGAACTGTGTGCATGTATGTAGAAGGAAGGGCGAACGAACACCATCACCAACCCAGCACTTCCGCTCTACGGAAAAAAACCGCGATGCCCTGTTTCCGCTTTCCGCCTGTTCATGCTCGGCCAGCACAAACTGTTTGATCACGCGGTTCATCCGCTAACACTAGCTGAAGGACACGGACATACGTGATTCACTTTCGGGCGTGATATGCACCGCCTAGGCAGAATTAATACAGGAAAGGTCACTTTATACGCATACTTAGGCAAAACGTCTTTAATTATATATATATATATATATATATATATATATATCTTGACGTTGTTAGTTCCCTGGTCCTGCACTACGCCTTAGAAGCAAACACACGGTTCTGCGGACAACATTAATTTTACTTGCTATATATATCTACATTTAATTTACGTATGCGTGTGTACATTTATTATCCAGAAATGTATCAAGTTTTTAGTTTTTACACTACGCCTTGCTTAAAATGCGAGCACTCAGCACTGCAGGTTATCTATATATATATATATCACGTTTAAATATGTCTAAGTACGGAACGGCATGATTTAGTTAACGTTCGTAAACGGCTTTAGTTATTAGTTAAACACACAGTTAGATAATTAGAAAAAAATGGAAAAAAATGGTCCCTGCCTAGTTCCCTCCGTTTTCTGAACAAGACTGCGCATCATTCTGCAATATGTTTACCCTGTGGAGTGTACCATCAAACGTGCCTGCCCCGTAATAGAATACGGCAACAACATCGTACAGAGAAAAATAGGACTAAAGCTGTCGCACTAATACAATTGTTTTTATTACATTTTAGAGATACAATGGCCAGCGATTGACATGTGGCGTCAGTTAAATGCGAGGGTCGTTTTCACTTTTTTTTTGTTCCACAAGAGAATCGCCACTGAATCCCCGACGGGATAGACCTTAACGAAATATTGATAATAGTTGTCAGAAGGCCTGCAATGAACGGAGCGGCCAACGTCACTATTTCGAGTGATAACCTTACCCTAACTGACCCTAAGTTGACATTAACATAAAACCACTTTTATTGTTACATAAAAGGGTGTGTGGTACAATCATCATGGTCATACATGCACTGTTTTCAATATAATATATTATAATGACGCCTGATCCGCAGCCGTCTCAGGAACGTGTCTTGGACGCCTTCCATTAACTTTCTGTATTTTGACAGATAAAGCTCGCAGACAGGAGAGCAATATGTAAGTTTGGGAAGAATAAAAGGTTTGTAAAGGCGAACATACGCATGAGGAGTCGTTAAAATGAAACAGCGGAAGATAGTATTTATGATGCGTAATGATGCCTTCACAACCTTGGTAATGTAAAGGCTAAAACTAAGATCAGGCGTAATCTGTATGCCTAGATTCCGTGTGTAAGAGAGAGTCAGTAAAATGTAGTCCTTAATTTTTAGTCAAAGTAAAGTGCACCATAATTCAGTAAAACGCATTTGGAGGGTGAGAGAATCATGTTATTTTCAGAACACCGTGGAGCAATGCCTCGATGCCTAAGTTATAGCAAGGTTAAAAGAACTAAAAATTTTATAGCCCAATGGTCGTAGCCCTATGTCACTGGTATTTCCTAGAGGTGAAAATGCTTATTTAGCCGGAATCATAAGGCGCGATTGTACCCTACTGTGACAACTCACAGGTGGCAGCTCGACCATGTTACTCTTTCTCTGCCACAGATTTTATCAATAAAGCTCAATCAATCAAAGCGAACCTGATAAAACACAGTTCTAGCCGTGCGGAGTGAATAGAGGCCTACGCAGAGATAGACAGCCGTAGCGTCGAGTGGATTTACTTGGCAATACGGCGGTACGATACTTGTTACCGTTTAACAGTTAACGATGCCCAGACACCTGGGGAGAAAGAAAACAATTATTCTCTCGTTGATGAGCTACCGGAGCTGGGAAGTCCGTCAAAAGTGAGAGACCGGCTAAGAGAGCAGAGTATTTCTTACAACATCGAACGCGGAACCTACATGGTTTCATCAAATTGCCTCACTCAGGAAGAATGAATCTCAAACGCTATCAAAAAAGCCGCCAATACTTGTCGTATCGTACCTTCTTCGGACGCACACGTATCGAGCGCAACCAACCGACTGGGAGGTGTGGCATTGACAAAAAGAATCTACAGGGGCGTAGTGGTGGGCCAACAACAAAGTCATACGAACTACCGGCTGAATGCAGGCGAACGGGGACCACTTAGACGAATGCAGGTTCTCGAGGCCGGCCTGGTCGTAGGTTCAACGACACGACTGACCTTTTACCTCGCTGTAAAAAGCGAATATTAACAATCGCATTGCTCGTTAAGGGACAGCGGATTTGGTGTTACGGAATTTTTGGATGGCTAGAGTGAAACCTGATAATGTAACATTCAAAATCCATATATATAGTAGAAAATATTGTGATGATTTATTAATCATTTACAATACGTTTGCACACTCGGCAGTGCTCGCCTTAATAAAAATGGTAATAAAAAGGTGTCACGTGAAGTTAAGAATCAGTTGTCCGTGTCCTTGCTTGATGGTAGCCCCCGCTCTTATGGATCCGGTGCGAGCGATATATCCTCAAGGTTCCTTGCAAAGTTAAAACGGTGAGATCCATAAGATTCCTCTTCGTGACGCCGAGCCCCAAGAGCGTCCTCGCAGATTCGGAGTCCCATACACTGCCGTCACGTGATGCCATCGTTGTCTTGGTCCACAGCGGTGGTAAGATTTCTTTAAAAGTCTTGTACGCGAACGATGGCGCGATTTTACGCAGATGTTGTTGTTATATATATATATATATATATATATATAATTTTTTTACACGCAAATATACCGCTTGAACATTTCGGTCAAAACTGTTAAGAGCACGTGAAGAGAGAATTCGGTGAGAAAAGCGCATGTAAATACCAATGCCATCACTGAGCCTCGCCGAAGTTATCCGAGGAGTGCGAAGCATGATCGAATTCACTCAGTCATGGTTCGCTACGACAACGACTGCTAAGTCAGCGCGCTGCTCAGATAGATAACTGTTTCTAGTTGGCCTACTTTCCTAAGGCGCTCAGTTTCCGTGTCTAAGCTTGACACTGTGCCAAACATTTGACAGCCACTTATGTTTCCGGAAAAAATTGGAGCATTTCAGATATTAGTTGATACTGATTACCATTGATAGTAACTCGAGGCTATCTAAGACAGACCTAGTCGAAACTATGTAGAGTGAACAAGTTAAGTGCTTTTAATAATCATTGGACACACTCCGCCGCCTTCGGAGACACTACGCTGAAGTTTTTCCGGACGGTTTGAACAGAGGTCAATATAGACTTCCCGCGCTTTTGTACATGTCGTGAAACAGTGTCATGCAGTGTATCTCTCTCTCTTCTTCTTCGTCTTCTTTCAAAGAAGAGGATTGTGGTTCCCTGTTGGGTTTGTTTCCTGCGTGGACTGCAAGGTGTCTTCCTTTGCGATGCCTGTGGATCCTAGCAGATTGACCCAAATTTCCAACTATATTCCTACTGAAGTCGACTGCCTACATAGCCAGTACGCGCGTAACGCTCTACGTAGAAACGTATACGCTTGGAAGGAAAGCACCGCCGTGCACTGTGCACACGGGCAAGATCGGAGCTTCCCAGTCACGTAGAATAGCATAGGTAGGTAAATGCATTCGAGTCGCGTATCATCAATACTACCTACCATTAGCTAGATCAATTCAAGTCCTCTAGCTCTAACCCACTAACGCTCAAACGAAACTGATTTTATTTTCCAAAATTTGCTTGGCTGCCCTCTGTCAGAGGAGGGGGCGTGTTAATTAAGCGTATAGCATCTATTCGCTCGTGCATTCTCATATTTATCAACACAGCAGCAGCAGCAGGCAGGTGACGTCATTCAAGAGCCGGACGAGGACTACATAGCATAACGACGCACAGAATAAAGCAATGGATTGAACGGACTTTGCATCATCGTATGAATAGTAGCAAGAGCGATAAAGGGCAACGAGCCGCTACTGCCCTTTGAGTCGTATTCCTGCCGCCAAAGTCTCCATTGCGTTTCTGGCGTATCCTCCACCGATGGACCTTCTCTATACCTCGGTCTCTCGGTCTCTCGTTCTCTCTTGCTTGTAGAAACCCCGCTCCCAACAATGAGCTGAGATCAAGGGCTAAAACGTAGCCAAGAGAGAAATAGACGAAACGAAACTGTACCTTCAGCGAGCAGACGCTTGAAGCCTTAGCGGCGCCGACCTTACAGACGGATCCGGAATCGACTGCTGCACCAAAGCTGCAGGTGGTCCTCGACAAGGTCAACGAAGCTCAGGGCCGGCTCGCAAAACAGGCGAGTACACGACGTGCCACCCACCAGCAGTGCACCTGGCTGAGAGTGTATTCTAATTTAGCAGTCTGGTATACTAGGCATCTGCATCTATGTGGCATGTACCCATCTGATCTCGGGCGTACGTGCGCATGCGCTGATACCACCGTTCAAAACGCTCGCATTTCTCATCTTGTTACGGTTCTACTTGACCAGCCTTCTAGACGATATTTTGTATGCGCCTTAGACAACCGAAGTTGATGTACACACATATATATATATATATATATATATATATATATATTTATATGGTCACCAAGTGGGTAAAAATGTTGTTTCATTGCTGTCTTGAAACTTGTATCTATAGGCATGTATATATACAGGGTGACCGGAAGAAAGTTCCACAGCGACGAAGAGTATTGTAGAGCTCCTTAAAGCAATTATTTTAAACAGGTCCCGCTCTCAGAGAAGTTCTGTTTCAGAGTGAGGGTGAAATTACTAAAATCTGTGACACTGGTATCGTTGCCCGACTTGGGAGCACGTGCGATGACGGGACAACCAGCCCTCTTATACAAAAAACTAAGCATACATGTTTGGGAGATTCTGTTGCCTCTGAAGGACATAAATCGTCGGATACAAGATGTGACATGGCCGTTTGAAAAATAATTAGTAAAAATTTAAGTTTTGTTACTAGCTTTCACCTGAGCCTTAAAGTAATAACCCGTTACCACAGAATCATAACCCTACGATAATTTACGGTGCTCAATCTGACGCATTCATGGATTTTTATGATGATTATTTTGGTACCAAATCTATGGTAGTCCGATTCGTGGCTGCCGAGTAATTCATGTTTTCCTGTTCACTCTTCTCCTACATTATCGACATGCTTTGACAGCATCGCTAGCGACGGGTTGTCTACGCTCGCTGGTTTCTGCGGCAAGTGGAAGCTAATGCTGAGAACCCGCATATGACTCCCCAGCGTAAATGTGTGGGATAGCGTGATAAACAACCATCTCATAGGTACACACATAGGCTGGATGACGAAGCACCCCATACAGTCCTGAGCGAAACACGATCAGGACTGTTGAAAGGCGTTCCAGGTAGTATTCGCGAGAGCATGTGGTTCCAAGACGTCCAACGAAACATCTGCAAACACTATCGAATCTGCCGAATGGTTTGCGAAGCACCTTCAAGCAGTCAGTGCAAGATAATAAATAGTTGTGTGTGCTTCCAGAGCTTTGACGAGTGATATATTTGGTGGATTATGTCATTTACACTTGTACCCAATCACGACATGACCTCTGGAAAACCTTAATTACTCCGCAACAAAGGATCGGATCACCATACATTTGATAGCAATATGCTCGCCATGACATGTGCATTTGCCTCCGAGCTATTAGTTTTGAGCCTTTTGCTAATGATCGTACGGTTATGATTTTAAGGTATTAAAGCTATTAATAGAGCTTCAATGTTTGCAAAAGCTATTGGTAAGCTCAGCAATTCCCCATATCGGCCTCGAACAAATTTCTGGTCACCCTATAAACCCATTAGGCCCTCATCCGTGTCACAAGCGGTATGCTCATTAAATATTCAGAGCACCCTTCGTGTGTTGACAGAACGTTCCTGTGTTTTCTATTAGCATGTTAGATCATAAATGCTGCTTTGAATAGATAATTATTTGTCAAGGGTTCTGTTGATTCATTGCGCGGCTTGCCTAAGTAGAGCGCATGGTACGGGTTATCCGAGAAAAGTGGGCATACCAATGTAGTGCCGCATTGTAGCAAAAATACGAGCATTCTTTGCTCGTATTTTTGCATGAAGCTAGTCGGTGAGACAAAGAAACAAAGACCCGAAATCAAACCACGGACAAAGTGTGTTGTAAAATGACCAAGTTGTGACCAATCCGTGAACGACCACAAGCATAGTAAACAAGTGCAAGACGAGATGTTTATCGTGTGTTGCACGCAAACGAATTTGTCTTATTTTATGTATTTTCCGTTCCACAGTCGATATGAAACAGAGCAACGGTGTGTCGATGCATAAGGCTATTATTACGGGCTGCAGGCTGACCGCACTTGCAGACTTAAATTCCGAATAACAAATAACGGAAGAGCGAACGGTCATCACAATTTAGCAATACGAGTGAGAGAACACGAATGCCATGGAGTGCACGGCAAAGAGGTTACAAATGTGAGTACACGAAACGATAGAATGCTTGGCAGCAACCGAAATACGGTGGTCATAGGGGCATATTTATCAAGGGCGTTAGATTTTCCCCTTGCTGAGCAGTCGTGTGTATGTGTGACTAAACACATACGCTAAACCATTGCTGTGCCATATGGGACATATTGGTCAAGGCTATGGCTCTGAAATAAGAACACCGAATAGTAGCCTGGTCGTCCAAACGTCAAGCCTTCGTAAGATGCCCAAGTTATACGTCGCCATTAGGCTGTAAGATTTCTGCCGCTGCACGAAGGCAAGACAATAGTACACACTTGGACTAAGAAATAAGAACAATTTAGGCTTACAGTGAGAGAGCAGGCAACCGTTTGCGTATATATAAATATATATATATATATATATATATATATATATATATATATATATATATATATATATATATATATATATATATATATATATATATATATATATATATAAGTATACACGTAAATATGTACAAGTATGCGACAGTTTCCCCATAGAGTAGTTGTAGTGCAAATAGCATAAATGTCGCTTCACTGTACAGACACAAACAGTCGATGGCGTACAGTTGAGCAGCTCGATGTTTTCTGATTTAAAATAGATTTAGAATATAATGAGCGGACTACGTGATCGAAACATAAATCTAAGCACAGAAAGGGGACTGTCGCTTGCGTATAATTTGCGTATTGCTTAATTAAAAACTACACACACAACACAAATAGCGTTACTTGATTTTGGAAAGACAAGTAAATAAAAATGTTCCTTTTACTGGCCGTTAGCCAATTGTAGGCTGCCGTTAGGTGGCGCTTGTGGGCTCATGTTGACCAATATAGCTGCCGAAACGATAACGCGTAACATAACGGACCAGAGGGTTTACGCTCACAATAGGCAACCGGCTGTACCACCCCGACAAAGATATGTTTGCATTGCAACATATCTGTCCCGTGTACAGCGTTCAACGGCGAACTCGCGACTGTGTGTCGAATATCGCCTATCTGCTGCGTCCTTCAGTAGCTGCACATAAAGGACAACAAGAATCGTAGCAACAAGGGGTCGTACGCGTCGTACAAAACCGCCTAGCAAACCTAAATCGTAGAGACGTTACTTTCTTTGAGAAAAGCAGCCTGTTGGCAACAGGCCTGCACAGCAGATATTTTGTCTCTTCGACAGACAGACAGATATATAGCAGAGAGTTAGGTTATAGAAAACCTATGGCACGGTACTTCTGGTAGACGATTTAACACAATAAACCGAAGCGTCTATACAAGACGACCAGTCTTCAAAAGCAAGCCACAGCCATTATGAGGACGACAACGACATCGACGACGACGATAGGCGCTGAGCGGGAAAAATCAGATCTATTCGGGCTTCTTCTGCTGCTGTTCGTTGGTTCCACTGCGGCAGCCGTTTTTCTTTTTCTATTACTTCGTTCTCGTCCTCGTTGTCGTCGTTGTTGTTGTCGTTGCCTCTGTGCGACGTCTACGATGACGACTTCAAAAGCAGACGACGGAACTGCAAGTTAACTTCGCGGACGATTTCTTATAGAGACTAGAAGACCTTGGCTGCTGACGACACCGACAACAAGAACGTCTCAGCAGAACTGGGCTAGAAGGGAAGAACTAACTCCCCCAACTCACGCACTTCCGCGGGCCCCGGCCGCGGGTAAGCCGCGCCGACAGCTAACGACAGCTGCTGTGGCTGCGGCTGCCGCCGCCGCCGGTGCCGGTGCCGCCTTCTACGAAAACTGGCGCCTCCCAAGCGGCGGCAGCCGTCGTGTACAAAGCTTCCAAATAGGGCCAAAATACGGCCCGGCCTGAGTAAGGAAGTGATGAAACAGCCGCCGTCTTGCGCGACACGCCGCTTGCAGACACACGACACATATGGCGGCGAAAGGAAGAACGCCAGGCAAACAGAGAGGAGAAATGGAGAACACACGAACAGAAGGGGGGGGGGGGGAAGGAAGGGGGCGCCCGAAGGGGGCCCCAATGAATGAGATCAGGCGGCAGAACGCAGAGCACATCTGTCGTCGCCAGGTGCCCAGGGCTCGACAGCATATCATCAATCGATCTGCATGCCTTCGTCGGTACCGGTCCTTGGCGCGCGGGCCCGTCGCGCCCGTCCGCTCGTTTCCTTGCGCAGTCATCGAGCTCAGGTAGACAGTCCGAGTACAGAGCAGCAGGAATGTCTGACAGCAAACAACTTCAGAAGGACAGAGAATTCTGCTTACTCCTTCCTCAGCCCTTTTCGTCGTCGTCGTCGCCGTCTTCGGTACCGTAGACCCAGCTCGAGCTCTATTCCGAGCCGCAGGCCCGCTCGCTGGTCGCGGTACACTACGGATCGACGCACGTGCCGTACCTACGGAGTGCTTGTCTCCACTGACGATTCCCTCCCTGTGCAGCGTCGAGAGACCGACCGACCGACCGGCCCGCACTTCCCTTACTTCGTTTCTTGCTTTCGTTTCTCGGTGGACCAATTAGACGCCGTCGACTCTACGAAAACCAACCCATCTGTGCCCGGTTGGCATACAGTGGCTTCGTCTAAACTAGTACGCCACTTATTTCCAAACCTCAGTCGTCGGACGCAGGAAGGGAAGGAAACGAGAGCCTAGAAGCTGCACAAAGGGAAATAGTATTGGTGTCGTCACAGTGACTGCTGCCCATGGCGGCCTGGGAGTTGTCACTGGGACGATACGAAATCCGTTGACTCAAGAGGAGGCAAAATAAAAACAATAAAAAAATCGCATTTTACGGAGCTTGTTTTTGCTTTAATATATATATATATATATATATATATATATATATATATTATATATATATATATATACCGTTCAAAGAACAATATGCGGCACCCCGGTAGATGAAAACCCTGACTAACTCACCAGCCGGTCCCTAGTCCACGCCGCTCCATACAAAAGAAAGCGGGGTGAAACAATCAAGCGGGCTTGACCATAGCAAATGCAATCACACGGCAACGGCGTTATCACATAAGGTTTTAATTTTCGAGCGGTCGTCTGTAGGGACGGATATCTCTTTGTCCTTACCGATACGTAAGGACGGGCGATTACCGTATGTACAAGCCCTTTCAGCCAGCGTGCAAATGTTTGGTTCTTTTCTTGGCAGTCGTCGACATTGTTCGATGACGAACTTCTGACAAACTTTGCAGCAACGTTCCACAACAATGACGACTGTTATCGAGTGGGTCGCAAGGCATCATTCCACGCGCTGCCCTCCGTTTCATTATAGCATGTTTGTCAGCTGCAGACATTAATCGATTCATCGTTCAACACAATCAGGCCAACAAGCTGTTCATGAATGACAGGGAGAGATAATGTAATGCACACACTAGCCAGATTTTTGCGTTTGTTCATGCAGCTTTTACACGACTTTAAAAAAAAAACAAATATATATATATATATATATATATAAAATTTGAGCACTTCATCAACCGTCCCACCGGGCGAAAACGTGTAAAGACCGCCGATGCGTCTGGCAGCGCGCTGTGTGGTAATTAGCGCACGTTTTTCGAGCAGAACCTGCAACGGCTTTGATCCACCACCTAAAGAAACATTTTTGGGTCGAATATACCAAGCAATGGTAGCCATGTATAATGTGCTGTGCGTACATGACTCTACTAGTGCATGCCATTCACTCCCAATGCTCCCTGGCGAGGCACGCATGCGCAGTACCTTCGTAAAGTATTTTTCTGCGGGCTCCGACACCCTGCCAAGGCTGTAGGTCAATATTGGTACAATCTTAAGCTCAAAACGACGCAGTGCCGCGCTCAGAGTGCCAGTCTTCTATAGTCTGTCATCTCTGCATGAACAAAGGCAATAGGCGCCTAAAACTTGTCGTCGATGTGCTGGGTATAGGTCGTTCCCATATAATACAGCCTCAGCACCAATACGGCAAGAAGTTGACAAACTCCAACGGTTGGCCCACAACAGTGTATTGCGCCTGCTGCAGCCAATCGACCCCCTCCCTCACAGTGAAACTCAATGTCTTGCGTCTTTTGCAAATTTAAATCCGTGCTGGAATATTAAAATTCTCCAATGGCTGATTTTGCGTCGGATGTTGAAGGTTGTAGAACATGAGGTCATTAGTGCTCCTTTCGCCCTGGTAAACGTCCGTAAAATGTATCATGTTCAGTTGGACAGTCGTTTTTGCTCTTCCTGTCAATGGCGCCACTATCGATACGACAGGGGACGCCATCGACGAGCAAAGTGGGCAGCTGGAGGTTTAGCCCGGCTTGACGTGCACTACCGCATCTGCAAACTCAGCATCATCGGTAATGAGGTGTCAGATAGAAGAACAACGCGAGGTTGAAGCTACCTGACGTAAGTGCCATCCAATAGTTACCTCGACACAAATTGCAGTCGGGGTGACCCTGCTCATAAATAGAGATTAAGTTCGTCTACTAGTCTATCCCGCCCTTCGTCTGAGGAACTCGCCGGCAGTATGAAGAGCCCGCATGTCATCGAAGTGCAGTTCTTCTGATGAAAATTTCCGTTAAGAGTATAGTGTTCACATTTTCAAACAAGCATTCTGATGCTAGCCGTAAAGCCCCGGGGAAATCTTTGCAATTACAAAGCAGTTGTTTGCAGCTGTGAGCTAGGCGCAGCTGGCTTGGCAGAAGACGTCATTGCTGTTAAACCATGCCTGTCAGTAAGCTCTTTGCATAACCCAGTATGGACCGACAAAATCCCCAGCCAGCGGCACTTTACCAAGGTGTCAGAAATCCGCTTATAGATCTTACCCCACAGTTGTATCTCAATTCTCTAGGCAATATATATATATATATATGCTTTTTAAGGGCTAGCCTTAGCTTATTGTCTCGTTTTGCCGAAAAATGGCCGTTTCTTGATCATAAAGATAACAACGAGCTAAAACGTGTTACACGTGGCCTTCATTTCCGCTACAAGATACGTGCCTATGCTTTATGTGCGCTAAGTTGCTCATGCACTCTAGACTTCATCACAGGTGCTGCAGTAAGCCAACGTGAGAAAGATATAATAACCTATCGCGAGTCCACCCCGAACAATAAGAGCGTCAGCCAGAAGAACGCGCAGGGTTGAAACGATACACAAAAAGAAGAGACGGTTTGGGAGTAGAGGGGGGGGGGGCGGTTTGGGAGTAGAGGGGGTCGGAGGGAAGACAGTGAACGTAAGTGGCACATGTTCGCTCGAGTTCCCGCTCGCCGTTCACGTACGCGGGCACCTTTTGAAAGCGGCCGGGAAGACAATTTATTCATGAGACCGTGGTGCTCGCTAACCTTTCTTACGTCGGGCCCTGGCTTCGCAATTTCACCCTTCCTTACTATCATGCATCCTATAGCGAGATAACTCTCGAGCGCCTCAACACGCCATGTCTGCACGTCTGGGTGCAGCGGGCGATGGTGGCGCCTCGACATTGCCCTCCCGGCTTCCTTCGTCAAATCGAGGTTTCCCGCAGGACAATTTTCGCCAGCTCGTATCCATACGTCTTCGGTCGTCACGACACGTCGACACCGATACTTTCGCGTCAATTCTTGGGCCTGTCAAATCTTCCCCTTTCGATCGGTTCCGGCTTCGTGCTGTTCTCGCCGAACAGGCACTGGGTACACACTTTGGCTGCTTCTCTCTCTTTCTATCTCTCTCTCTTTCCCTTGCCGTCTTCCTCCCTGTTTCATTTGCACGTTTCCTGAGCCAGCGCATTTCAAGGAGTGGCTGGCTAATTTCAACGTTTAGAAGGTATTCGGTTTATACTTGCGCGTTCCGTGCCTTCTGCCGATTTATACCTGCTCGCCGCTCCTCCATCGGGCTGACGCGATAGATCATGATTGCGTTCTTAGTAATTCTCCAGCACTTAGTCTATTCCCACGTTGACAGACAAAATATGAGCCAACATAAAGAGCGTTTGACCAAGCATACATTGTCCTGGACGATGATGCATGAGAACGTGATCATTACAGAAAGATGCACTTACGTAGAAATCAGTAGAGAGCCAAACTGAATAATAGTAAACAACATCTGAATGCCTGTGATGCAATACCTATGTGAGCATGCAGAATGGACTGGCGGTGATTCTTGTTGGGCAGTAATGGTAATAACGCCAGTGTTTACATACGTCTTATATGCACGCGTGGCAGAAGCTGTACAAAACTCGCGTCCGCTTTTCTGGTATAGGTAAAAATGCGGCGAGAAATTACGATTTACTTCTCAAGGAAGCAAGTGTATCAATTCTCTAAAGGGTAGGCCTACAAGCCAGTCTAAGCAACCAAACAATTGCGCGTAACCTAAAAGAGCGGACATAGAATCCAATAATGTATCATAAAGCGTTATATTATATATATATAGTGACGGGCAAAAATAAGAAAAAGCATGGACCGGCTGCCTGCACGTATCCGGGCGTGCGTTCAGATATTATTTCTGATATCCACTCAGATCCTGTATCAACTTGAATGTAAATGAATACCAGTCTGCAGGAAAAGCAGAACTAGGTTTCTACACCAGCAGATCGGAAAGTTTACGATAGATTGAGCTGTGTAGAGGGCTCCGCACATAATTGAGGTAGCGCAAAGTGCAATGTGATGTGTAAGTGCGCACTACAGGGTCGGAAAATGTCAGTTTTATACCCATCAACTTCAGAAAGAATCTCTCTGATGACAATATACTCACCGAGATAGGAAAATCAACCGACAAAATGGCCGTTGCTTGTCCATGATCCAAAATATGTTCCGATTCTGGAACTGAGTTTATAAACTTCCAGTTATTCAAGTCTGTTCATCACTATCTGTCACCCAAAATTGAGTATAAGATACAATTCACAATGAATGTCTTCTTAATAATTTATCTTTCTCGCGCTTCCGGCGAGAGAAGCAGTGCAACGATTTATGCTCCTTGTGCTGCTTATTCTACTGCGTGGTACGTTGCACACCTCTGCAGGCACAACCGGCAGGTGCACAACTCGTACTCCTCGTGACAGGTGGCGTTCGAACATACCAGGTAGCGATAAGCAGAAATGCCACGCAATTCCTGCCTGGGATGCAGGAATACGGGTCTTAGTGGCTGCGTTGGTCCCAGACTAGTTTGCTGACACCACACCTGTCTGCGACGCATGTGCATTATGCATTCCTGAAACCTCCCAATCAAAAAAATTTTGATAACCATGCAATACGTATCTGATGCATATGTGGCGACCGTTACCTGCAGTATCAGACTGAAGATGCAAGGCATTTAATACATCTTAACCCGACGTCCAATCTGGTATGTTCGAATTGAGCTTTCCACTTCGAATAATAACATTCGTGAGGCACAGTCTTCTGCGGCACCTTCAGCATGAGTTGGATAGTTATAGTAGCTGGTCGACAGCCTGACGTAACAAACAGGAAGCAACTTCTTGCTCCAATCAAAAACAAAGCATCTGTTTCATATGTGATGGCAAACACCTATCAAGCTGGTTGAAATTTGCCAGCGTGAGATGGTTCTATATTTTTCAGCGAAAGCCATGCATCATCCCCGGAACAATGTCAACCACGAAGAGCCTCACCGCTGAGAAAACGGACAGTATTTGGACATTGCCCACTGAGATAGCCTAAGAAGAGGGCCAGGAACGCCTCTACCATGAAAGTAATGCTTTGATTTTTTTTTTACCACAGAGGTAACGCTTGAGATTTTTCAGGATCACCAAAGAATCCAGGAAGGTTTCCCAATCAAACAAGCCAGAAGGGGTTTCCCTTGCGGCAATCGCACATTTTGCTTACTACTTACTTACCTATCAATAAGGTGTGTTCATTAAAAAAATTGCTTGTTGTTACACTCAGACGAGAGAGATGCATACGATTCCAGTTTACTCGTGTCTCTTCATTTAGCAGGCACTTACAAATCTTGATAGGTAGATTTGGCTATGCCTGTAAGACTTTTGGCATCAAATTAAAGCGTCGATTAAGGCGGCGGCACACGGCAGCTATATTAAGAAATACATCCGTTAGGAATGTTTGATTGGTGTGTGCATAAGAACCATTTGAATATTGCTCCTATTTAGATGTATAGTATAGCAGAGTAGACGACAGCAATTTAGCCGCCACACAGGTGATTTATTCAGCAGGTCTAAACTCAGCGGCGGCCAATTTATACGAGACACATAGCATTCGTAAGAATAGGTCTTTTATACGTAGACGAGTGTGTGAATGACGCCGTTACCTTCCTAAGGATCGACAACTTTGCTGAATAACTTCCGACCTTGCGCGTGTTTACGAACTGATGGCGAGCTTCGTATGGCGATACAATTTTAAATAGCAAAGGAACAACACAACAACTAAGCCACAAACTCTATGCGTAACTCTCTGATAGGGGGCTCTCAGATGAGGTTGCATCTAGAGCACCCATCCCATCGTAGGTCTATTTACTTCCACGATAATCAACTAATATGCTAGTCGTTCTTTTAATCTGAGAATCTCGCAATCGATCAATACTGTTTTATACCGGCTTTACTTGAGCGCCATCG
>QVRM01005966.1:0-184384 GCA_003439945.1 Dermanyssus gallinae | reverse complement strand
TTGCTATCTCGAACCTTTTAATCACTCACTCGCAGGTACTGTACGGTCGCGTTAATTACGCTATCCTGTCGATAGCCAGTATGTTATCGTCAGGAGTAGCCTAATTATAAAACAGGTAAAGGCTGTTTTCAGGTCGACGTCACGGATTGCCTACCAAGGAAATTGCAAGTGCAACGTTTGCCCGTCAACATGTCTACTGAATGAGAGCCTGGAAGTTAAGATGACCTCTAGGTAAGTGAAGTTGTTGACTACCTTACGTGACTACCTTCTGTATAAGATTTAGGCAATTCTCTGCAGCATATGATCTTTTTCTACTGAAACGTGCCACGTTTGTTTACTGTGTTGATTTTTTAAGATGGGGAATTTGATTTATTTATATAACTTTGCTATGTTAGCACTTTGGAGTGGACACTTGTCTCCACGCGAACGTGTGATTACGGGTTCTCTAACCAAGGGTTAGCCCAGTTCAACAATGTGCCACGAACAGACGCTGCGTTCCTCGTTGAATGTCGAGCGACAGCCTCTGACGCAATTACTGTGTTGATTGTAAGTTGGTTCTCCTCACACCATATTGGTTGTTTCGTTGAGTTTAAAACTGCAGGTGCAATTTTGCTAGAATGACTCAGATCGTCTAGATGTGCGTTGGGCTTTAAATCACGATGTAAATCGGCGAATCCAAATACGCAGAAGAGTAAAAAGAAGAGGGCTATAGCTGAATCTCCCTGGGCCATTCCGATTGTTAGGATTGTTTGTGTTACGGACTTTTATACGTAGTGGTCGGCATCGTTCTGACGTTTTATGCTGAACAATTGGTGCTAAAGTGTAAAACTTGCACCCTTCATGTCAATCATTTAACGTAGTGTGTTGAAAAGATCTTGGGGAGGCAGTAGTAGAATGCGGTTTGAAATCAATAAAGCCATAGCATGTCAATGTGCTGTTGGATTGGCGATATGATACGTGCTGCTTCATTGCAAACGAGGCGGCATCCGACGTAGACCGTCCCTCGATGGCCGAATGCAGCGTGTCTACAATTAGCGACGTGAGAAACTTGTAGTAGAGCATGCTGTGAGGACGACGCTTCTATAATTCCGTTAGTCAGTTGCATCTGCTCTGAAATAATAGGCTTCAGAAAGCGTTGCCGCTACTGGGCGCCACTTTTCCTTGTCTGAGTAAAAAAAGTTTTCGGGCTGACCCTCAGCCAAAATTTAACGTCCACGGAACTGTTTTCACATGCTTCATAGACGGACCCCCATAAATACAAATGTGCAACGGTGGGGCTCGAACCCACGCTCCCATGTGTCTCCTCCGGTTTGCCAGGCGCAGACTTTAGCCATCACGCCACCGGGCTCGACTTTTTCCTTGTCTAAGGCAATACTATAAAGTTTTGTTAAAATTGGACACCCTACACTCACAGATCTGTGAGGCGTTCAAATGCGATAATAATGTATGCTGTCCTTTCGATCTTCTGTCTTTTGTTTCTGTTAGATTGCGACTTTGATTTCGTTTTTGCAAAATTCTGAAAAGTTACCAATAAGATGATCTCGATCTGGTAGTGTACTGTTTTTCGTTAGCAGGTCTGTGAAGTTAATCCGCCCAGGTATAATTCTTTAATACTGTATTCAACGGTATTGGTCTTCTCGGCAGCAGCAGCAACCATGGCTTCTGCATGCTTGCCGTTCCGAGCATTATACGCTGTTTTCGTCGTTAAGATTTCCTTCTCCTCTTCCTTCGTGTGTGTGAATATTTCTTGTCATCTCTGCTAATTGACGAAGTGTTTGCTGGCTATGTATTGTTGATTGAACAGATAATGTGTTCAATTTTTCGGAATCAAAACAGGGTTCACGCTTCTTCTTCCTTCCACTTTTGTGTTCGATTTCGCAGCCAGAAAAATGGATCATCTTATTGTTACTTCAATTTTATTACGTCGTTCCGACAGGTGGCTTTTTAATGAGTAGGTGCTTGATTTGAGACATGAAACACACGTTGCTTTGTGACGCTTCACTTCAACCTAAATGTTTACGATCACCCGATGAGCTGATAGTGAAATCAAAGTTATTATCTGTCGTCTGCAATACTGCTGAGAGAATAATATCAACCCACGTTGCATTCATTACAGCTTAAATATGTAGATCCTGTGAAATTGTTGTGGATGGCCAGTCCAAGTTTGTCATTTCCCGTTTAAGAGATTCGCTTTCGTAACAACTTCTTCTGTCAGGTTAGAGTTAAAATCGCTACCTTTTACAACGCTTCTATTTACATTTGTTCCATGCAGTTGCCGATGTCCTACAGTAATTGATCTATAGCTCAACCCGGTAGACATTTAAATACAAATTAGAATTAATTTGATCAATAGTCGGTCAGTTCAAGTACGATGCGTCTGGCAGTACTATGAAGAATCTTGCCTGTTCCGTAGTTCTTGCTCCTATGCAGACGCCTCGAATTTTGGTCTTCCTCGGTCTTCTAGTTTAACTACCGGCCAACACTTTTGGTGGGAAGAAAGGGATCTCTAGTGGGGGCTCTGTTTCGAAGGTTTCGGCCCCAAGATAAGACAATATCTCATATTCGTTAAATAATGTTCGCCCTTGCTGTTCGGCATAAGTGACGAGGGAATTTATGTTCCTTCGTTGACATTTTGGTGCAGCTTTCAGCTGATTTGTTTACACTGTGACCTTCCGTTTGGCGCGAATGCTCATGCTCCGCCCCCTCACGTCCACGTTCATTGGATATTCACGCTGCGCCGAATATTCTGTACTGTTGTAATTGGCCGCGGTGCGTGTGGAAGCGAGCACCTCCTGACGAGACGGAGGGGTCTGGTCGACGTTCATTGACTTTGCTTGCAGCTAATACCTCCTGCACAGTGACAGCTGGTGAAGTGGTATATTTGATTTGCGCCGCCAGCAAGTCGTATCACTTCAGCCGTGTCTGTTCCATTTATTACCGGCAGGCATACCTTGTTGTATGCGTCGTTGTTGCGTCCGCACAGTGTGACAGTTCTACGCAACTAACAACGAAAAGTACCCTCCTAACGCGCATAGACGTTGTGTGCCTCCACAACGGAGTCGCTTCGTTTGTGCCATTCGTAACGTGCATTGTACGTCGGCGCATTTTCCAACTGTGTGCCAGAGGGTGTGCTACATTGCGTACGTCTTCTGTTTGGCGTACCTACGACGCTGTACCGTTGGCTGCTGATTAAGTCGAGAGGCGCCGTGGAGTAGGCAGGTCGTGCCGATTGTGGAATGGTGTTGGTGGCAACGTGCAGCGAGAGCTTCCGCCAAAAAACAACATCATTTGTAGTGTATGTTGTTCTATTCCGCTATTTGGACGGAGCAGTGTGCCAGTGTTGCAACAGTCTGTAACGGCAGCCCTGACACTCACACTGTGCGTATTCTTTGACCTCTAGAATGTGTCCACCGCAGGTAGTTCAGAGAGAGAGGAGAGAGAGAGAGAGATGGAGGCCCGGGCTTTGTTTGAACTTCGCTACACAGTAGCAACACACGCAGTGTCGGTAGCGCGGATCTCCTTCAAGAAGTCGAGACTTCACAGGCCAGCGTCGAATGGGCAAAAGATAGGGGACTCACCGTGCTTAGTGGTGGCAATGAGGGTCTGTGTAGTGTGTGGAGGTTGACCCTTCACGCACTGACTCGTTATGTCTATTTATCTAGGTCTAGTTTTGGTTCTAGATGTGGCAATCTAGTAGCGCGCACACAGTGCGAAAGTAAACCTATCCTAACGTAAACTTATTCAAGTTCTTAGAAAACGGTGGTGCAAAACTCGGAGTGTCAAGAGTAAAAATCAAAGGCGCACGGTGCCCAAACGAACGCCCACTCTTGCAGAAAATCAAACTCTGGTTATACAGCACAGAATCTTTTTAGGCGTATATTGAGTCCGGTTTTGCGAAAGCGGCTTAATCTCCGAAGGGTCTCATAGATACTTGCTAGGCACCCTAATGTTTGCTATTACCTCTCGGCCATCTCGGCTTAAGTGCTATAATATTAGGACCTGATGCTAAGTATGAAGTAGGTGGTCAGAGCTGAGTCTTTCGGGAGTTCATGATTATAATATTCTCGTTTTTAGCAGTCTGGCTACGTTCCGCTTCACTGCTGAGATTAGAAAGGCAAAGTGTCCGCGCAACTGGAAACGTTGAGTGGCTTACTTCGAATACGTATACTTTAAAAGGGGTTGAATATCTAAAGATAACAATTTTGGGCCTCGTCGGTTGTGAAACTAGCAGATGACGCAGTGAGAAATAAATCTATGTGCGTTTTAGTTCTGGCTTCTTTTCCAGAAAAATCGTTTTACGTAATCGACCCAATGATCTGATCCTTAGGTTCTTTGGTTTCTTATATTTATTCACATTGTCGTTACAAACTACGATGTATTTCAATAGGAGTTTTTGCAGACAATCGTACGCTTTCAGATCACTATCCTGCCATTGTCTCACTCTCAGGTAGGATTTCCGGGCTCCCACAGAGAGCTGCAACTGGTGCCCCTAGTTTAGTAGAATTGCGCAACGAAGATGATACAAAAACAGATTAATTTAATTTAGAAAGATTTCAGCTGGCTGCCGCATATTGCCGTTCTAGGTTCAAAGCTTTAATACAGTTTATGCTTCACTCGGACGTCTCAAAGAATTCAGAGTTCCGGTCCAAAGCTTTCTTCTCACATATGAAGCGCTCCGGGTACCTTGAAAGGTTACATAATCTCCCTGTTAGTTGGTGGCAAAAAAGACTAACTATCAGACCAACGAGGTTCTGTCGTAGACTTTTTTGTCAAGTATAACCTCCTTTCAATGAACAAATTGTTCAGAGTGTTCCAGAGAAGGATGACGGCGCATACGATTTCCGTTCCCAATTACTGCAGCTGTCAAAAATATCGGCTCGCTGGTGAACTACGTTTGCGATGTCATTAGGTTTCAAGGGTCTAGCCGCAAAACTGTCATAGCACATCGTTTGCCGACAGATTGGTTTACCTCGCCATAAAATTCGTTTGTTTAGCGAACGAAACGTCAAACGCTATATACATATTTATTAATATTCATTTTCGCTGGCAATTTAAGTGACTGAGCATAGAGATGCTTGGCCACTATTTGAATCTTGAATCTGGGAATATTTTGTATTGAACCACTCTAAATAACGCCCGATATAGACATTGATACGGCTATTTTAAACGATTGTTCAGCCTGGTTATGAAATATGCATCGTGCAGATGACAAATTACGCTACTTCAGTGGAACTTTGACCTCGTCAGGACAGAACATTTTTACCTGCGCACCACAAAGTTGTTAAAAAAATTGGATTGTAGATGTTCATTGACTTAGCCACTGGGCTTGCGCTACGCAGCAGACGGCTAGTTGGGTAGATATTTGGCGTTTTTGGCCTGAATGGGCTATTAATTATGGAATTGAAAAACAATTTAAGGAGGTTGTTTTTAATTCTAGACTATCTTCGTCCCCTACGGGCTTGGAACTTAACCTGAGGTATATCTTCAATGCACCGAGGATAAGACATGTTAAGATATCTAGGGTTTCCTCAACAGTCCTTGTGGCAGCATGGCCGCTGACTCTCAGCGGTATGGTTTATTATCAATTCTCAATGACCCTCGCTCAAGAAAATTCGATCAACAACAGGGATCGAACCGGCGACACCCCGGTAGATGACAACCATGACTAGCGCACTAGTCCCCTAGACTACGCCGCCACTGGCCTGAATGGGCTAGTGGAGGTCGATTTTCTGATCTCATTGTCCTGTCCCATCCTAGGCGTATTGAGTGAATAGCTGGACACCGACATAACACCATAAGGGTAAATAGCGGCACAACCCTACTAGCAGTGGCAATCTTTCTTGTGTAGTTATCTTTTGCTGGCATACATCTGGCTCAACACAAAGTCTAAAAGTATGTTGCACACCATAGGTAACAGTAACAACAACAACAAAGCGGCGCATGAAACGGCAGGCGTCACGAATATAATGAGAACCATAACCGCAATTGGCATACTGCAAATGATTCTGTTTTATCGACAGGTTTCTGTATAGGCCCACATGCACAGACTTACCTCACGATGACGCAGCTGGAGCGCGTCTAGTTGTGAAATCAGCTCAGGCTCATGATGAATGCCTCTCTATTACTCTTCTACCCCAGGAAAAAATAGTATAATAATAGAACCTCCTCTATCTAATCCTGACTTCCGCAGCATTGCGTGTGCGCTCACACAGACCCCGGAGAACCCCGGTTCGCGGTTCTCCGGGGTTTTGCGGCAGAACTATAATACCGTTCTGTATAGTTTGTGTCGCAGTAACGCTCCGGCGTCCCCGCAATAAAAACGCGAGGATGATGACATCAGACTCTCCTAATTATTCTACTTAGCTGCCCCCGTTTACACGAACTGTGGGCCCTCATCAGCCCTCTAACCAGCGAGTTGTCGATCACGAGGAAATCTGTCTGATTCTAGCGATTGTAGCCGTGCCTGACTGTTGCGTGTGAATAATTTGGGATTCCTGGGATTAAGGGTAAGACCGCTGGCGCGCTGGAACTCCGCTTCTCAAACTCAGCACAGGTTGGAAAGGAACAGAATTGAATACACAGTGGGCGGGGTGACAATAAAGCCGATACAACAATAGCCCTATTTTGGCGCTCAGTCTACTGTGTGAGTGTACTTAACTCTACGGGGAGGAACTTAATCACTACTGTGTGGCTATGTGTGCGCCCTGATCGATCTACAGAGGCCGGCAAGCTTTCCGATTGAGAACGGTCGTATGGGGGCGCGAAGTTAAGGTAGAACGATAGGAGATACATATACATATATATAATAGGCGTATCGAGTTTCGAATTCAACCTTCTGGCGGTCAATAAGGAATACAACAATGAAATTCTATATATTAGGCTATATATATATTTACATAATAGTCCTAATAAGGATGACAAATTAAACTTTCAAATCAGACACGTTTAATAGTAGTAATGTCTAAT
The DNA here is from genome assembly GCA_003439945.1 of Dermanyssus gallinae. Taxonomy (NCBI): domain Eukaryota; kingdom Metazoa; phylum Arthropoda; class Arachnida; order Mesostigmata; family Dermanyssidae; genus Dermanyssus; species Dermanyssus gallinae. The sequence goes on along the minus strand of QVRM01005966.1, from coordinate 177,418 downwards.
ACCGACGTTTTCAATTAGGTATAATAAAGACAGGTGGACGTTATGTAGGAAACAACACATCTCGTGTAAAATGTCACCTTCGACGTTTCTGGCATGATTGCATTCTGTTAACAAGATGTGCGCGTGCACGTAGCCATTCGTTAAGGAATGTAGAAAAGTATACACGTTATAGACATTTCCTTTTTATGCAGTCTTTCTGATGACCTGAAAACTTCGCGGAGCGTCGTTCCAATTATTTGATTCGTTCGGAAACGTAATAAGTCTTAACGCGAAAAAGTGCAAATGTTTTACTTACGTTATCTTTCGCGCATATATATATATATATATATATACTTGCTATATTATTGACAATAACAATCGGCTTGACTGTAGCGAGTCTCTAGTCGTGTCTGGGTGACATGTGAATAATTCGCGCCTCCTGGCATTAAGGCTGGTGCCACTGGCACGTTGGAATTCTCAAACGCGGCAGAGGTTAAAGAACAGAATAAAATACACAGTAGACGGAATCACAATACGGCCGAGGGATGGCCCCATTGTGGGTACGTTTTCTCTACTGCCTATGTATTTTATTTAGGATAATCTCAACTCGGATAGGTAGTCGCCACCGAATTGCGGTTTAACTGATTAAGGCCTACGACGTTGCGGTCTTAGCCGGATGCCTGTTGTCTTCGCTTTAGACAGAAAGAGCGAAACTTTCGCTATTAGATAGTTACTCCATTACAAGCGAATCAGAATCAAGACTCAAATAGATGCGAGGACCAGCATACGACTATCCTCTAGGGATCTCTAGGATGGCCGCCAGGCTTCGGCCACGGTACACACTGACCCGTATTAAGCCGATGTTGTGTCGACAGCACTCCAAACAATATATATATATATATATATATATATATATATATATATATATATCACTTATATGTGGTTGTAATAGAGCCCCCATTGCTAAAGGGTGTGTGAATATATATATATATATATATATATATATATATCACTTATATGTGGTTGTAATAGAGCCCCCATTGCTAAAGGGTGTGTGAATATATATATATATATATATATATATATATTTATATATATATATATAGACGATTGTTTTTTTTCTTGGGGTTGCGATATTTTTAAGTTCGGCGTCCCGCTAATACGCGCTCGCCAAAACTGTTGTTGTAACTGGACCTATACTCATTTTTTACACGTTCCAGTAAACCTAAATCGCGTACTAGACTGCTCGCTAAGTTTCTGGAACTTTTATCTCTGCACCATGAATGAAGCTTTTGTCGCTGTAGTAAAAAGCCCGTCTCAGCCATCAAAAGTGAGCCAGTCCCGTTTGCTCACACAGCGAGCGCACTTACCGACCGGCCTATTATTGTTGGCTCATAGCTTTTTCAGTCGATTATGCCTCGCCTGCATTACTTTTCGAACCCAAACTAGTCTCAATCGTTGTGTGATTATTATTTATAAGTTCATCCTAGATCCTAAACTAATTTATGTGCATTCAGTTGCCTTTATGTCACAGAGACGATTTGTGGATCGACGGCACGAAGGCTAACGTCCCGCCGGCAGCTCATTAAGCACGCGTAACTCATCAAGCAACAAACTTAATCGCGGCATTAGAGATAGGCGGTGAAGCAATTAACAACAATAGGTTTATATTATGCTTTCGAACATTTTTCTAGGCATCCTGTATGTACATGAGTATACATATACATAGACGAGGGCGCATCAACAGCTTCTAGTATTTTGCCGGCCGACCGAAACAACCAGGGTCGTTTGGATTGTTTTGCTTACAAGTGCCCCGTTCGTCAGCTACACAGAGACCTTAACTCATTTATTGTGTGACTTTGGTTTAAAGAAGTGAACAAAACGGGGTTTGGTTGAAAACTAGAACATAAAGAAATGACGGAAATGCATCAAGTCTGCAGAATGTCCGAATTCAACCTTCTGACGGTGGCAGAAGAACCTGGATATGTTCAAAGAGTAAATACAAGAGACGAGTCATCACGATATGGTTACGATAACGAGATCAGGATTCAATCTTCCCAGTGCTACTTCCAGGGACAGAACAACCAAATAAATTCAAACAGTCACAAAGTCAACACCAAGGTTCCTTAAACTGTTAAGTTACTAGAAATAAACAATCTTTCGCGAATATTTGCGACCTGGTTTCACGGTCAATAAGAAATAAAACAACGGAATTCTAAGAAGATTGCGCAAAAACGTCCCACGCAAGAGGCCTCAACTCTGGGCAAACAAGTTGTGGATCCTCCATCACGACAACTCACCGGCGCACGCATTGTTACTGATTTTGCATTATTTGATTTAAAAAATCGAGTTCTAAATTTCCGCAACTTTCATATTTACTGATCCCGGATTTGTGCATTTTTTTCCCGGAGATAAAACATATTACAAAAAGCAACTCAACGTTCAAAATATGGAAGTATATCAAACTAATTGGTGGATGTACCGCCAAGGCTCGAGGTCATCCGAAGCAAGAACACCAAGATGTACGCACAGTGAGCACTCCACAAATGATTTAATCGTTAAACCTATACGCGATTTTTTACACGTTCTAATAAACCTAAAAGGCGTACTAGGCTGTCGAATAAATTCCTAACATTCTTATCCCTAAACCATCGACAAAGCTTTTTGTCGCTGTAGTAAAGTACCCGCGGCCATCAAAAGAGAGCCGGCCCCGTTTGCTCACACAGCGCACTTACCGTCCGGCCTATTATTGTTGGCTCATAGCTTTGTCAGTCGACTATGCTTCGCCAGAATTAGTTTTTGAACCCAAACTTGTCTCAATAGTCGTGCGATTATTAATTATAAGTTCCCTTTAGACCCTAAACTAATTTATGTGCATATTTCCCATCTATATCACAGACGATTTGTGAATCGACTCGAATAAACCTCACGTCCCCCCAGCAACTCATTAACGACGCGTAACTCATCAAGCAACAAACGTAGCATCGGGGCAATTAGCATTACGCGTTAAAGCAATTACACAATAGGTTTATAGTGGAATATATATATATAAGTCTATATATATATATATATATATATAAAGTTGTGTTGCAAAAAATTAGCAACTTCATGTTTTTTTGTGATAATTTCGGCTTGGTTTATTTGAATGGCTTGAAATATTAAGCGCATGATGTACATTGACGAAACATGAGTATAGTGTTGATTCATTGCAATCTCAACATCGGTTATATACAAAAATAAAAAGTGTGAAAAAACAGTGTTGCCAAAATATTAGCAACAATAGCGCCTTACAGCGTATTCGATTCTTAGCAGGGCTGTATGACTTATTTGATACTACATATTTTATTCTAGAAACGGGTTTTTTCGTCCCTTCTTCTGAATCAAATCGTAAACTCGGTCTTCATGGAGTTAATGAGCTGTTGTAAGTACGAAAGTGGAATATTAGTCCATGCTTGCCCGACAGCTTCTTTGAGGTCCGACAAATGATCATATTGTCGACCATTTGCGTAAATCTGCTTTACCAAATGTCCCCAAAGATTTTCAATGGGATTCAGGTCTGGATTTAATGCCGGCCAGTCAAAAAGTGGTACTCCTTGTTCTTGAAAAAGGCTATAGTGCTAGCCGAGGTATGAAACGTGGCGTTGTCTTGTTGAAAAACTGCGTCAGGTCCCCCAATTCTTCTAAAGTGGGCTTTTAATTGGGAACCGACAATGCGCTGGTACATGTCAGAATTGTTTCGGCCCACAATCTCGACTAGATCAGACTTCCCATTATATCCAAACGCGCCCCAATATTTCACAGAACCACCACCGGTCACACGTTTCGAGAACCATTTAGGTTCCTTTCGTAAGTCGTGCCAATAGTACTGACAGCCGTCAGGGCCATCGAGATTAAATTTCTTTTCATCCCAGAAGACGATGTTTTTCCACTCGTTATCCCAAGTTTGGTATCTATGCGAAAATTCACGCCGTGCGACAATGTGCTTCGGTTGCAATCGCGGCATAAGCTTCCTTTTCGCGTATCGCACGTTTTTGTCAGAACTTAACACTCGGTACACTGTGGATCGGTGCACTGGCACTCCCGAAGTAGTCCTGATCCTGGAAGAAGACATTTGGTCATGAGTAGCCAACTGTATGATCCTTCGCCGATCTCGAATAGTCAAAACTGGCTTACGCCCACTGTTAGATCTGCACCTGTGGTTCACTCCAGGTTGTAAGAACCTGCTGATGGTGCTCTTATGCCGTCCTAATCTGGTTGCTATAGCAGTTACTGTATGACCGAGCTCAGCATATGCCTCAATTCTTGTCTTTTCGTTATCCGAAAGATCCTTTGTACGACCCATGGTTTAAACATAAGCTTTGTCGTTAGTTCGGAACAACGACTAAGCTGTAGAATATTTTGCAGCTATATAACGATTGATTTAGCTAGACAATATTCCTGACATTTGATCCCCGGGATCGAATATCAGCTGTAGTATCGACTATCCTTTACAAACAAGAGCTGTGTTGTTAGCATGTTATTGTTGCTAATATTTTGCAACACTATTTTTCTCACTTTTTTATTTTTTGTATGAACCGATTTTGAGATTGCAATGAAATCAACACTATACTCATGTTTCGTCATGTACATCATGCGCTTAAAATTTCAAGCCATTCAAATAAACCAAGCCGAAATTATCACAAAAAAACATAAGTTGCTAATTTTTTGCAAGACACTTTATAAGGCAGCTAGATCCAGACTAAACGTTATCGCCCGTTTCGGAATTTATATCTAAAGGAAAACTGATATTTCGGTGATCTTTTTTTACGTGCCCTTAGGAACACTCCTGAGGAACATTTTTATTCAATGTGGCCACTATCAGCAGCAATTACACTTTAAATTCTGGCGCGAAAGCGCCCACAGGCCTTCTTCAAAGTTAGCGCATTGAGATTCTTGAACCATTTGACAATGGCTCTGCGTAGCGCTTCTGTGTCTGCATGTCGAGACTTGTTAGACTCTTGCTCAAAAACGCCCCATACATAGAAGGCCAGGGGATTTAAGTCTGGACTACTAGGGGCCACATCGTCTTGTCCAGAACGCCGTCACGTTGCCCCGCAGCCAATCCTAGACAAAATTGCTGGTGTGATCGGGAGCGCCGTCTTGTTGAAAGACATATTGTCTTCAATTAGACACTCTATCAATCCATGGTTTTACCAACCTTCGAAGAACACGTAAATACACTTTCTTTAATACGGTTTCGTGTCTGCCAAAAAACGTTTGGGGGCATCGCGTCTCCTTCATTCGACACAACACTTAGGACGTGCACACTGGCAGGATGTGTAGTTCTATGCACGATTGGTACATTCTCAGGGTCCTTTGCGAGCCACCGTCGTGTTTCGGGCTATGTTTTTGGGCAGTGGTGAACATTTTCTTGCCGGAGAAGAATCGAAGATGTCCCGCCGTTTCGTGTCTCATGCACGCGAGAATGAGATGGCAGCAAGTCATCCTCTTGTTTTTGTCCGACCTGAGACAACATCTGTCTGACTTTAAACGTGTAGACTTGTAGCGCAGCTCTTCGCTGATAATCTGACGCATAGAACGGAACGCACTCATATTGAATTTGATCGCTAAACGGCGCATCGATAGACTTGGAAATTTAAAAACGCAGTTTTGCACAAATTTGGCGTTCTCGCTTCTCGTCGGCGGTTGTGAATCTTCCTTCCAGGTGTTGCACCACTTAGCTCTGTGTCTTCTGCATCTCTGTAGCGTCGGGCAATGTCGTAGACCGTTGCTCTTTCAAATAAAGTAACGTTGATGATTTCGACTAGTCGATGTCCGGCACGAAGCAATTGGATAACGGTTGTTCTTCGGTCATATTCTAAACCCAGGTTGCGGCGGCCGTCCATGATGGCAATGTGTTGTTGTTCTATTGTAAATGGGCTGTCTGCTCACGCAAACCGAACTGAATTAACGCGTTCCGTCTATGCATGGTAGCCCGCCAAATGTTGTATGGATTTAGCTTCCCCTGTATATATATATATATATATATATATATAGAATTTGAAAAAAAGGCAGTCCTATTATCTGCTTTCTCGTTCAATACCTCAAAATCATAACCCTACACTATTCACAACACTCAAAACTAGAAACTGTACTAACATGTGCATTTCCTGCATTCCAAACATATGATGATCCGATGCGTGTTTGCGAACCATTTAAGGTATTCCAGAGTGCATGTTGAGATGGAATGCATGTATAAATAACCTACTAATCACCTACCAGACTAATCACTCTATGTCATAGGGTTATGATTTAACTTAAACGCTTGCGAATTCTGTTTTAAACAACCATCTCGCATCTTCTAGCCTGCGTCGTTTGTCCTTTAGAGTGTGCTTGGTTTCTCTATAGGAGGATTGATTGACTTGCAATCGTACAGTTTGTGCTCCCATGTCGGGCAATAACAACAGTGCCACAGATGTTTTAAATTTCACTCTCACTCCGACACAAGACTTCTCAGAGACCATGTTTTATTAAAAAAAGATCTGCTTTTACGAGCTCTACAATTCCTTATATCTCATTCGAAAAAAAATCCGGGCATCCTTCGTATATGTGAGTTCTTCCTTGGTATCCTAACGAGCTCTGAGCTCAAAGCTATATATCCAAAGGATTAATAACTAGATTGTTCATCGCGAAACAGGTAGCAGAATACTATATTTTGAGAACTAGCACAAGATTACGCAAAGCAGCCTGTAAGTACGTTCGAGGGGAGACAAATAGAGATGACGGATGAATGCATTTTTCTGTCTAGGCACAATGATTTCGACAGCTGCAGTGTATTACAGTGAGATACGATATTGAATTGAGGAGAGAAAATATCGTTTTGGGAACTGTTGGCTTGCGAACTGCGCTTTGCGCCAAAACGACAGAGTCAACTGTCGGAACGAAAGCTATTTAGTATGACTTTGAACTGAGCGAATGCCGAAGTTTACACATACACACACACAAATTGCATTGCAAATGTTATCAATCTCACATTCACGTTCCCGTTGTTTGAACAGTATCAGCAACAACCACGGAAACTTAGATGCTTTGATTGCGGAGCTTTGATCAAGCAAAAGTGGGAAAAAGTGCCAAACACGCATAGTTCACGGCGCTGCAGAGCGGTACAGTCGAGCCACGATAAATAGATATTTCAATTGCAAAAATGTGCAGTGTGAATGTTGAGACGTGACTGCAACGATTGAAACTGTGAAATAAATAAAGGTGACCGTCAGCAGGTGAAGGACTTCAAAGCCTTAATTGGCTTTATTGATACAGGCATCGTAGACATCCTAACCATGCTCCAATCAATTGCAACGAAGATGTCGTGATAATCAGCTCTTGAGAGAAGAAAAATACCGTTGAATAGAAAGGGAGATGATCGCGAATATATATAAGGCAGAAGCGCTGCACAGCTCTACGTCTAACACCAGTAAGTTATGCCTTGCTGTGCTGCTAGACGTGAAAAACTTAACAGCCTGGAAAGTTATTTGTTTTTTTTTTTAAGTTATTCTGGATGCACTGGTGAACAGGAAGGTCACAATACCTGGTAAGGCTAACCTTGGACTACTTGAAAGATCGTGTCATTCCCTCCCCTCTGAGGGCAAGATTTTGCCTATGACGGGGGTATCCCACAGGGTTCCATTCTACGGTCACTGCTGTGGAACATAGCGTACGACGACGTGCTTCAACTTCGCAACCTCCTCGTAGGAGCGGAGCTTTTAGCATACGCAGACGACTACGGAGATCGAATTATACGCTAATAAAGTCCTGAAAGTTGTAGAGGAATGGATGAAGGAGACCGGGTTGGCTCTTGCATCGGAGAAGAGTGAGGGTAACCTGCTGGTAGGAAAGAAACTTATACGACCCATCAACTTGGGTATATATCTGGACAGAGGAATGAGGGGTATGCACTATGCTACAAACACTTTGAGGGAAGCGGAGAAGGTGGCAAACACAAAATCCTATATCTTCTTTTACGTGCACGGACCAAGTAGAGCAGGACGTGGGAGGCTAATCATGTCGGCCGTCGAATCTATAGCGTTGTTGGGAGCACTGGTGTGGTTCAAAACGAAAAAAGGGTCACATGGGCTAAAAAATATATTAAGAAGAACACAAACGACGGCGGCCTTACGAGTTACTCAGGCTTATAGAATTGTGGCTGGTACTCCTCCCCTGGAACTAAAAGCACAGAAAAATGAAAGACCATGGGATAGATACCCGAAAAACGCTAATAGGGAATTTAAAGATGCCGAAAGGCAAGGCATAATTACTACATGGCAGAACGGATGGGCTGCCATTCCGGATGGTGCACATGATGCGCGCATACGCTACCTCGTTCCTGACATAAGGAGGTGTTGAATCGACCCGGTGGGTTGGTCACTTTCTGACAAGGACATATTAGGCCATGGCAACTTCTAGGCATATCTGTTAAGGATAAGAAAGCCTCCTTAGGCACATGCGTACACTGTAACCTAGGCGTCGAAGACTACGCCGTCCATACGCTGTTGGTCTGCCCAGTTTTTGCGCAGATCTGCCTACTCAGGGAATTTCACAGGCTGTGCAATTCATCTGCGAAGGCACTTCTAACTAGACTATAGGAGCTGCAGTGGCACCAGAGGTATTGGTTAGAAAGGGACACCTGGAGCAACTCAGGAGAGACAGATTCGAACTAAGAGAAAAAACGACGGTACCTCTAGAAGAATATTTTTATAGCTAAAGGGACGCAGTATGGCGGCTACAGAGACAAACCCTAAGACGCCTTCGACCCATCGATACGAAGGACACTCACCGTGTCGGCTCGTAGTACTATTAAAAGGAGGTCTGGGCTATCAGAGAGTAGAGCTGGAGGGAGGAGGTGCATGTAGTAAGTGTGATCTCGGCGGAATAATGTCCAACTGTCAGGTGAAAGTCCCGCACTTCATAGGGCTGAGTTCTTACTCAACCTCCTGCGTAAGTGCCTGAAGCATTTAACTCCTTTTCTATTAAAAAAAAAAAAAAAAATATATATATATATATATATATATACGTAATGATAACCGTCCAACCACATGTCAATAATCGCATTGCCCAATGTGCGGCTTTCCGAAGGCTCTACCCCTCAACGGTTTTGACTAAAGGGGTATGAGCTCCAATATAGCAAATTCAGGCTGAATGCCAGAGGGCATGTCCCCTGCGGTGTGATCATTCTGTTGAAAGGCGCCACACCAACAGTAGTGCAGACGCGCTGTACGTAGCTCTCACTTTCAGAATTGAAGCTTTAGCCAGGTTAAGAAATCCGGAATGACAAGCCATCGCCGTATTTGCACTTATATTGTCAAATCACACATTCCCAAGTACAGTCTTCTAGGTGAAACCTGCATCCAATTTCTTTAAGTTCTTGAGGATTAGTCCTAAATTACATTTGTTTACCTTATACCCACAACAAACATACATGCACGCAAATATCTAGTTTGCAAAGGTCAATAATATTTTTTATTCTGGAACAAGGGTTTATTCTCGTAAATATGTACAGGCATCACAGATACTAATATACTAACTGTATAACGTCTATAATATTGTTTATATTATTATTATTATTATTATTATTGCTCGAGTGCCGATAACCAGTCAACATCATTTTGGCGTTGCCTCTCCGTAGTTCCAATGAGGCCCTCTGTCGAAGGAACGCGGTCGATCTTGGCTCTGCTGTGGTCTCAGAGAACGCCAAGTGACTCGAGACTAAACGCCATTACAATGTAATCCTTAAGAAGATGCGCGTATAGGCGCCGTCTGTGCATCTCCCGTTGGTGAATGATGTGGTCGACGCCCGCGGTGGTTAGTGCACGATAGCCGAGGGCCTACGTGTCGTACAGTAACGTTTCACGCCAGCAGCCGATTATGGTCCCAGTCCCCGCTGGTAAGGCCATCCGGTTGACGTCTGTCACTCCGCTGTAGTCCACTAGACTCCAGCGTGACGCGGTAGCCGGCTTGTCTGAAAGCGCGAGGATGTCATTAATGGCGTCGTGGCGGCCCTACGTAAGCCCGGCCAGCTTAGTGCGGCTAAGCTGGTGCAGGCCGCGTTTATCCACCGTTCCACCACATGGACATTCCTCCCCCTCAAACATGGCAATACCCAGTCCGAGGCCGCTGACGCGCGTCTCAAATCCGAACGGCGTCTTGTTGGTGGCTGATGAGTCCGTCGGCAGTAGCGGCCACTGCAGAGGTGCAGCTATGTGACGCGGCAAGGAATGCGGGCAGGGCAAGGTCCATGGCCGAGCGAATGCCCACTCCACCTCGACGGACCGGTTGTCCGGGGTCTTGCCCGCATCCATGCCTTATCATCGAGCATCAGGTCAAGAATGATAATAATAATAATAATAATAATAATAATAATAATAATAATAATAATAATAATAATAATAATAATAAAAATAGACAGTGTGAGATTGTACTGGCCCATATACTCTCAATTTACTTAAGAGGGCCCCTTTCCCCCACATCAGTGCTGAATTGTTTATGCCTTAATACGAAAGAGTAACGCATAATTGTTGATGCATTAGTGTGAATAACAAATTGCCATTCTTGTTTGTCCCATAATGCGAGGAGATTGAAGCATACTTTGCTAAATACCTAGCAGCACAGGCTGCATGTGGCCATGGCGCGCGCAACTTTCCAGCTTGCTTTCTCAGAATGAACATCTATAAGTAGTTTATACCTTTTTTCATTCGTCGCGTACCTCGAAAAATCTCTGACCGGTTTTGGCCGTCCACGCTTGATACTTATTGGACAGTGGAAAGTACATCAGTCTCCAGCTCTATCCAGAATAGAGTCAAATAATCCATCGTCCCACTCCTCTCCTTGGCTATATTGAGCGACACACTATACGCTTAGTCTAATACCACATGAACTGGACGGGCAACGTGACAAGCTGATACAACTATTGGAGACAGGAATAAAAATACTCCTCGACCACAATGACTATTTGATCATTGCCACTGTGGAGGCCTATCGAATGCACTGCGTGGGGAAGGCTCTCCTTTGCTATAATTGTATATAACAGTACTTACGCAGAATTGTCTCGTGTGGAATGCACGATGGTAAAGTGCCCATGCGACGCTAAAATTTAAAACAAATACCGGCCATTGCCTCATGGTATCCCAGTCATAATCCAAACTATAGGTTTTAATAAAAAGCGCTTCGCGATATTTAGAGAATAGCAACGCACCCTGCCCAGTCTCGAAGGCAAACGACCCCGCGGTATGAACAACCAACTAGTTGTTCGTTTTAGTTTGCTACCGAGTGATACCGAGTCCAACATACAGTAGTACGCAACTTTAATCTATGTCATGGTGTTGTGGTAACGATGTTGTATGTGCTTTTCATCTTGCACAGCGTGCAGCCAATTTATGACAGCGCAGCTGGCGGAGTATAATCGCGAATAAATATTCATTATCATCATCACAACTCTTGAATTTTAGCCCGCGAGAACAACTGTACACTTTGCTGCTCGGATGTGCGTACGTATCGTGGCGACGTGCTAGCAGCTCGTCACAGATGATTCCTGGGTCACAGATGAATTCTCGAGACTTTGCAACTCTCGCGTTGGCCGTGAGGAGCACTTTTAAAGTGAGGAGTGTGAGGAGCACTTTTGAAGAATCGTTGAATTGAAGTAACATAATGCCGCAGGCAAGTAGAAACAATCGGAGTCAGGCTTAGGTCACCTATTACAGGACCATTTCAGCAATTTTTGTTGGAGTGGCAGGGAAAGTGACCGAGGCCTCGGCAGAGGTTGCGCATTTAGATGTGTACCTCGCCAGGGAGCTTTGGGATGGAATGGCATGCACTAGCCGGCACGTGTACACAAGGTACGTTGTGCACGGCTATCATCACTTGGTATGTTCGACCAAAGGATTTCACTAAGTTAGCGATGAATGTCGTTGCCGGTTCTGCTCGCAGATATGCGCTAGATACCACGTAGCGAGCTGCCAGACCCATCGGCGGTCTTTGCACTTCTTCGCCCGGTGGGACGGTCGCTAAAGTGTTCAAACTGTATATAATGAACTGTATTGTAATTATGTAACATCTTGAAATGCAATTTTATTGCGAAATAAACAAATATATAATGCCGCAGGCAAGACGGCGTGCTGACCCAGAAGGGGCGGACGTGAGCCAATACATCTCTCGAGCCGGCCATGGCGGAGTGGACCGGGTGTAGAAACCCGGACGCACCCGGCGAAAATCAGCCTAAACTTTACAAGAGAATCGGAGTTAGTCAGAGAACGGCCGGCGTTGCTAAAGCGGCACTATGACTCGACGATAGCTTGGCTAGCAAAGGTGCGATGTTGACCTATTTTGTGACTGTTGCCGGTCAAATGAGCAGAATAATTTTCAAGGCGGTTCAGTGTGGTCTTGCGCAGCTGGATCACCCCCCCCCCCCCCCCCGCCACACACCCCTAAATGTTTGGTTGTGCATAACAGGGCACCCAGAAGGCACTTCATGCACCTATTCGAAACGCATGCAGGCTATTATGCACAGGCTGCATGTTTACCCAGTTACAGATATTAACCAGAGCCAACGATGTCCTTCTGTTGTTGTTATTGGTGTTGTTGTGGCCTGCGCAGACCGGAAAAGACCAAAGCCGCTGTTGAAACCGCTTTGCGTGATTTGTTGAAGTCATGTAGCGCTAAACTAATACCAATGGGCAAAAAAATGGACAAATGAATCGGGTAGTGTTAATATCATCTGTGTAAGGAATATGCGTAGCTTTTGTCCGGTTGTATGCATATATCAGTAGGCCGCACCATACAATTGTCCCACCAGATGGAGGTTTTGGTAAACATCACCGAACCAAACTCTACGTTCTGACCTCTCTACCTTTGGTCGCCACATTGCTAGCGGCCGTCGCTACAGATCACCAGTTGATCGGCGACAAATTGACCGGATATTTTATACACCACATATTCTCGGACCACAGAAATCAGTGCCTGGCTTACTAGATGGCCGGTTTGACACGAACCTCGATCAATCATCACATACGGCGCTGCGCAGGATAGGGCAGGGCACTGCAACAACGAGCTAGTACGACTAGATTTAAAAGCAAAATAGTAGTAGCAGTAATAGCGATCCAAGAAAGGTAGTTGACGACGAGTCACTACGGAGCTAGGAGAGGAAATGGGGGTTTCTCTTTGCTCCATGCACGGCGGTCGCAGCCCCAATGCCTTGGGACGACCCCCTTTCATTTAACTATACCCTCTTCCCCCTTACAATTTAACTACATTGAGGCAGCTCAAAGACCCCCAGGCAAGAGACCGACAAACGGAGAGACGCGAGACGGTTTTTCGAAGTTTCCGTAATGCGGTCGAACGAACTTCTAGTCCTATCGTTGATCGCCGTATCGAACTGTGCTTTTCGTTATTTCGTTGGGCTCAACGAAGGAAAGCAACGCCAATAATACTACAGCCATGAGACAGAGTAATCAGAGGCGATAGACGTGAATGAACAGAAAGTAGGGATATCTCTGTTAGATCGGCGCGATCGGGCCAAAGCATCGCCCGACATCTTACGCGCCGGTGCAGTTCTCGACAGACTCGCATACGCCCGTCATGGCCAAACGATAGATACATTTGCTAAGTTATGCAATATACACGTAGGTAACCAATTTAAAGACATCTTTTAACATAGCAAATATCATATCTGGCAAGTATCGCATTTATCCTGGAACGCAACGGCAATATATGTATGTATGCATGTATATATATATATATATATATATATATATATATATATATATATATATATATATGTGTGAAAGCTTTTTACACCCGCCGCTGAAATCTATCAGCGTTTACCTCTATGTGGCTCCCTAGGCACGGTAGCGGTGACGATTACGTCAATACAAATTTACCCGCGTAAAACTTTCTACAGCCACGGTAGAGTTTTCTCGGCGACAACCTCCTCTCGGCAAGGAGGCAGCTGTCACCTCAAAGTTCGTTAACGAAAGACTCTTAGCATAATCAGCTCCACTTAATTTGTTGGTTAGTCAGAGACTATGGTTGACCGCCACTTAATCCCTACTTTTGGCCGACTATACGCCAACCGCCACCACCGCCGCTTTATATATATGTATAGAATAAGAAACTATAATACCTTAAAAAAGAACTGTGCGTCCGAGCAAGTCCGATCAAGTTGACTGCCGGTAAACGAATCAGTTGATGCGCAAGTTTTTAACATATAGAACGCTGTAGGTGGGTTGGGCGCTCTAAGACTGTCGTCCGGTTCACGGACGTTCTACCACAATCGACTCAATCGTACTAAGCTCACTTAGTGGCTTCTGATTTTTTCATCAACTTTCGAGTTTTTCTGCTCTACCAAGAAACGCATCGTAGTTGTTAGTCCTCGTTGTTCCTTTACGTCCTCGTTTTTATATCGCCTGAAAGAAAAGCCAACTGTTTTCTCGACCCTGTTCTGCATTCTTTAGATTAATATAAAAATAGTGTATCGAAAAAACACTGCAAAACAATGCCCGAAGGATTATTGGGTCGGCGGTAACAGCTGGGACTTTCGCGTACCTCGACCTGGTGTATTTTGAGGTCAGATCTAGAGATGCATCTATAAAAGATTCAGCTAACGCAAGATTTAGACTACGGACCTTCAAGCTAAACTTCGCCAATTAGGCTTTGTAAATGTTGCAGCGCGATGCCGAAAAAACAACCGTTTGTTTTCCGAGAACGCGCAGTTTTATCGTAATGTAAGTGTGAGTGAATATAACGATAGCATCTGGGTAACAACGGTGAATGGCTAGCGTTGTCGCATTATGAGCCTTAATTCGGTTTATCCGAATTTGGACGCCATCGAAGCGAGTGAGCTTTAAAGATGAAGTGTCTTAGACGGGTAATCTCGCGTAACTGGGACATTCATTTGGGGTCTGTTGACAGTAAGGTGTACGCTAACAATTTCACGATCGCTAGCGAGCCAAAGACCAACATTAAAGCGTGCATTCACGTAACTGAGCGTGACTTATGTGAAAAAGTGGTAAATTATATGGTGTCTTATATACAGCTTGTAAAAATCAAAAAGGTCCGCACCTCACCGATACTGTAATTGCATTATATTTGTTGTGCGTAACTCATGATTGCTATCTACCGGGGTGTTGTCAGTTCGACCTCTGTTGTTGATCGAACTTCCTATGAGCGATCCTCATTGAGAATCGATGATCAACCATGTGCGCTTCTGCTGGTTATTAGTATCGCATCGGGTAGCACATGTTTTACTGAACACCGACTGCGTTAGGTAAATAGGAATATTCAACAGTAGCCACTTTGATGTCTGCAAAGTTTTTGTAATGATACTTTAGGGGTTTTATTAGGCCACCATGTGCTCTTTGGTCGTAATATGATTAACTAGTGTTACAAATAGCAAGCAAAAGCGTTCATAATCATATTCATACCGTCATAATCACATTCATAACGAAAGCACACAATGTCACATATTCCGTTACTGCCAAATGTAGTTGTTGCATTTTTAGACGCTGCTTAGTTTAGGCATACCGCCGCACATGAGTCTCCTATTTACGCCAACACAGCAGCTTTAGGGGTGGCTCACTATTGGCGGCCGCCTGTGAATTAATTTGTGAAGAATGCCAAGCAAACAGTGTCTCTCTAAGTTGCATGCATGACAAGACAGTCGTTAAAGCGGCATCACTGCTATTTGATGTATGACACAGTCCACCAAGCCATGGGATGGTTTTAATCAACATTAGGACGTCTGGCACCACACTAGGAACCAGGTATATTTTCGACGTGATCATAACACACCATGATGTTAAAGGTGTGAAAGTAAATATTCCGACCTGCCATACTTCGGTATATATATATATATATATATATATATATATATATATATATATATATCGCTCATTTGTACTAAGTGTCTGTAAACTTATATTGCTAGACTCATAATTATTCCGTAAAGTTTTATCTGACGATCGTACGGTTCCCGTATAGTTAGTACACAGGTATTGTCCAGGACCAGTAGGCTAATTTTAATGTTGACCCCCGAGGCTACCCATATCCGTGTTGATCTTTAGGCTGGTGAACCTTTCCGATACTTGGAGAATCTTGTGAAGCATATTGCTCTTCACTATTCGAGTAGTTATAGCGCACAGCGGAATATCGGTCGGTCTCATCATTGTTGCTTGTTATGACCACGTTGAAAATGTTGTGAAGACGTATTGTAAAGCAAGCCGGCATTCCTTGAACATCCCTATTTGTTTGATGATGATGCTGAAGAAGTTGTGGGGCTACACGGCGGGACACGATAACGTCGGTTAGCACAGTAACCTCGGGAGTTTGGCGTGACCGCGCGCAAAACTACCGGTCGTTCGGAGAAGCTGTCACTCGGACGTTTCAGCTCTCGTCTCCATCCTGGAGTTTCTCTTCAATCTCTGCTCGAATCGAAAAAAAAAGAGAATGAATTCTCCTCTGCCGCTATAATAGGCCGTATATGTACGGCGGAATAAAACGCAATTGTTGTCAAAATTGCCGGGTGTACGCATGAAAAGTGTACATTGACGGTTTCGTTTGCTAGACCATGCTAGACCACTAACTATACCACAATACAGGTAAAACACAAGATACAGCAGCAGCAGCGGCAAGCAGTAACAAAACTATACATGTTTTTTTTAACGCTTTGATAACCACATTTTAGACGCTCAGCGTAATGGGCTAAGTTGCCTGTGGCACGATATCGTCTAAATGCATCTATCGTCATCGCGTTCTCTTACTGGAATCGGATAGGCTTTGTCCAGCAGAGGTATGTCGTAGCAGCAGGGCAATGACAACCACGCGTCCAACAAATTCAGCCAGCACGGCCGGGGCTCGAACTAGCGATGTTTTGCCAAGCGTGGTTGCCATGGCAACGCCCCGTTTCGAACGGTGCGTTAGCCGCCTAAGCCACCGCCACTACGAGTGGTATAACGAAATGCAGTAATATTACACAAATCCGTCAATAAAATAAAATAGTTGTTCGTGTTCGAATGGATGTCGCAATAAGCAAGCAAATGGATGCTGAACTAAGGAGAACTTAATGTTTATATTTCAGGTTCGGGTCTTTTGTGTGTAATGCAAGTTTTGAGTGGTGGCTTCTGAGAATCCGCCTATCCGGCCGCCCAGACGACGAAGGAATATTCGATGTCGCACAATGACAGATCAACAACGGCCACACTTCCCCTAGGAGATGAGGTGATCTACATCCGTATTTGGGCATCACCACCGGCGCTCGCCTTCAGCTGGCCTACATCGACCTACACCAACCAGCCTGTCAAAGAGCATGAAAACGGAGATTTTTTTTCACTTTGAAGCATCTGTCACAATGTCGCATTTGCAACGGTGTATTGATGTCAAGTCATGACAATAATACTCGTCTGTGTTGTAAAATGTTCAGATGTCGATATTTTCCAACTTTCTATGCGAGGTCGCTCTACTAACCCATGTGTGCAGGTTTGAGCCATACCGTCATACGCAGCAGGAATATCATTCTTTTCGAGAACGTATCATTATCTTCGGCTATCGGTTACCATACATCGAACATCGGTTACTTGGAAATCTGCGTATGTTTAGTTATTAGAAACATAACTTTGTAGCGAGCCGGCGCGGGAACGAAATGAATGAACACGATCAATATATATATATATATATATATATAAGAAAAAATATTCATTCTCAAGCTAAATCTCTGCCAACGGTAAACGTTTACATGTGGATTTGTTTAAGCAGATTAGAGTTATGATACGAGTATAACTAAGGACTATGTGTTTAAGTGGAGCCCATTGAAACAACGTAATTATATATATATATATATATATATATATATATATATATATATATATGACGTAAAAGAAAAATAAATATATATACAGCCATTGTCAGTGCAGGTGTTGTCCATTTTAAAGATGAAGTTTGTGTCTAGGTCAGGCACGTGCAACGTTGAAGTATCGGACTCACTGTATGCAGCAACGCCACGTTCTAAATCTGGCCGCATTTGCATAATTTTTCCGGCGTACCCCACTCTGGGGCTAGATGTGAGGCGAAACTGAGCTTTAGCCAAGCGAGTAGCTGCTGTTGCTGATAGTTCTAGTAAAATATTGGTTAGCACTTTTTAATATATATATATATATATATATATATTCTACCACAACATGTGTGATAATAAATCTGACAAGATATTATATATATATATATATATAGTCACACAGTACACGCTTGCTAAGCACACTGGTTTAGCTAATTCTTATTATGCAGTATCATACAGAAAATAAATTATATTCTGTAAGGAAAAAAAAATATATATATATATTCGGCTAGTTGAATTCTCTCCAGCGGAAACCGATGAATGCCGGCCTCCATTCCACTCTACCTGATTGTGTTATGTTCACATGAATATCAATACGTCCACAGTACGCCGCTGTATCCTATCTACCTGCTCCAGTAAGTTGGACGTGCTAAGCGGCTGGCTAGCTTTGGGACTTGGGCTGTTGTCGGAAACAGAATTGTCGGTATCTAAATCCGAAACTGACGAGGGCATGCGGCAGCAGCAGCAACAGCAGCCCGCCGACTGGTGGTTGACACGGACTGCGGCTGTTGGTACTGTTGTTGCAGTATTGCTGGTGGAAGAAGGAAATTTCCATCTCGCAGCAAAGGGCACAGGTGTTGCGCGGTGTCGTGGGCCGATGTCTCTGGCGGCCTACCCGATTTTGTTGTTTGTTGTTGTTGTTCTTGTTGTTGTTGTTGCAGCTGCTGCTGCTGCTGCTGCCGCTAGTGCTACCGCTGTAACCGTGACACCGTGTGGAATATCTGAATTTTTCAACACGAGAAACGAGCGGCAAATGTTAACAAGTATAAACGGGGCTCATGCGCGTAGAAACCCAAACTCGATGATGTGGGTAGAGCCGCTCATACTGGTGGATGGCAACAACGTTGAACGACTGACTCTTCGAAAGACACCACAATGAAAAGCAGAACACGGCGAACAGCGAAAAGCGAAATGGAATCGTAAGACGATGAAGAAAGAACGCCCGGGCGAGACGCCGCAAGCGCCGGCAGCTAGCTAGCTGTCTAGAGAAAAGTAGGTGCGATTGTCGGAGCAACTCAACTCAACAGTAGCATCCCATGGGCGACGGTTGTGCAATATGCAGATAATAAATTCAACAAACAAATCACAGCGACAATATTGTTTTGGCCTCGAATGCGGTGGTGCGAAAGTGCGCATTGTACGCATTGGGCTACGAGCATGAGGGCTGCTGCGACAGGAAGCTTCAACAAGTCGATCACAAAAACTTCCACGCACACTATATAGACATCCTTATAACGGATGTGCGGTGCGACCAGCCTCGTCGTTTGTATTTTTCCTCTTTGATCAGTAAGGCGTTCGTTCTACGCAACGACGAAAGAAGAGCAAAAGGCGCGCAACGAAACAGCGCAAACGTTTGTATCCAGGTTTGTTCATCTATTATTTGTGCAGTGTGTAACAAAGCACATCAACAACCTAGCTCCCAGTAGGCAGTAAACATGTGAAAACGTCATTTATCGATGTTTTATGCTGCGTTGTTGTGAGAGCTAGATAGGCAAACCAGATACGCGTACATAGTTGAATATATTATTTGCTGGATAATCTTTTTTTTTTTTTTTTTTAATCTAAAATCTGTTTTTTCCTATATATGAGGGAAGGTTAAATACTCTTACGTACTATTGCTGCGAGTAGGGAAAGCGGAAAGTGCCACTTCCCATCTCGAGCAGTGTGAGGCTCGACCCGAGCGTATGGGTGTTAATCCGCTGAGACCCACTAAACGCAACTCCCCCCCCATAAGCGTCACTCTTTGATGGCCCAGATGTCCATAGAACAGTACTATGGGCCATCAGGAATGTAGGTAAATCAGAAATGTAAAGTCTAAGTACACATGCCACCATTTTACATCAAGGACGCCCTGGAGCGACAGCATATTTTATTCTGTTGTATTAACGCCCGGTTTGTGTAAGCGTGTTTATGTTACACCAGAGTGTTTCGACACAAGCCATCAATCGAGCGCTTTGCCAGTTAGTTATCTGCTATGGACCGAACCACCGGACATACTGCGGCGTGGCATCTATCACATTTGCTCCAGCATTGTTTGCACCGACATTCGACCTGTGGTTCATGAAAACACTTCACGTTGCACAGAACATGATGCCCTCCGTGGGCTGCAAAAGCCGTAGTTAGGTAAGAGTGGCAACATATTTGTTACCTAAGCATTCCTACTACTAATGTATAATCTTTGGATACATACTAAGTATTAGCCTTCAAACGGGAAAGCTTTTTATTAAAAATATCGACCTGGTCTTTTCTTATATTCGGTCTAAGCTAGTGCTTCAGACAAGTGTATACATCTGATCCGCCAAATTGTGCACACATTCACAGTATGTTCAATTGACTCTTTCTCTAGCCCACAAACTCCCACATACTTTTCCCGTCCATTTTATTTAGCTCCCTGTAACCCTTGTATCCAACATATCTGCCATGGCGTTTGTTAACGCCCTACTCTCTCGTAAATGATCGTTTACATATTCCACTACGCTCACTTCCCGTTTTCCTTTCCATATATAGTATATCTGTTAAACTCGATCTGGCTCCTATAGTTGATTTCTATGTGCCCCTTTGTGCTGTTCTGTATTATTCTCGATTTCGCCATTACTTCGAATACTTTCGCTCTTGCCCAATGCTGACTCTATTTTCCTGGCTGCGAATTCTACCCTGCGATCTTATTACATATTTACCCTCATTGCTGTCTTCGCAGCGGAATTGGCGCAATTAAAACGGCAAGCCAATGCAATTCTTATCACTTCTCATTGCACTCATTTTAACTTTCTCCAAAACCCCGCGCTGTGGACCAGAGTCACATTTGCAAAATTCAATCAATGGTACATGGTCTTTCATATGTTTCTTGTTACTGTATTATTATTGTAGCCCCCTGAGAACATTACGGCATTGTTTCCGCTCCCTCAGCCTTCCTCCGTAATATCGATTCTTACTCTAAATTGTCATCGCCTGTAGACATTCTCAGCCCAATCTACTTGTACTGATTTAGATAGTTCAAATCCCTTCCTAACCCCATTAAATACTAAAATTGCGCTCTTCTCTTCTATAAACACTATGTACAGACCCCCGCTGTTTACCTATATACATTCAGTATTTCCTGTACCTCGAAAGTGTTGCGCCCTAGCGCAATGAGATTATCATCAAACAGCGGCACAAGGACTGACGATATACGTCCTTGTTCGCTCACCTAAACTCCATACTATTATTGTTATAGCCCTTCTATATGCCTAAAAAAACCACCGATGTGAATGGAAACCTCCGTTTGACATCCTTAGCGATTACAAACTCTACAGATTGTTCTGCTGTTATATATATTCGTAGCGAATTATCTCTGCAATTGTATTTCAGTCGCTATCGCCAGCTTTTTTTAAAAACTTCCTCCAGCGTAAATGGATGCAACTTTGTTCCGTTTTTAGGATCTAAAAGCATGCTACACACCCCTGCCGCTGCAAAATGTGGCCACTTAAAATAGTAGCCACAACGAACAAAATTTCCAGTTTGCAAGGTTCCATAAACCGCTCGAACTATAGTCGGTTGTTTTGTTTCTGTGTATTCTTCTGACCTGGTCAGTAAATAAAGCATATCTAAAAATCTAACGATATGGAGTAAGAATAAATTAAAGTAGTTAGCTCCGTGTATCGTTGAGGAAAAAGCAGCGTACTAGATCGGACAATGTGGCTACAAAAAAAGCAAAGAAACATATTTATATTAAATAACGGAGAGCGGGTTAGATAGATAAGTTTTTAGGCGACGCGATTATGATAAGGGCTGTGAAAATTCGTCCGAAGGGTGTTTGACCAGCTCCTGCCTAATGTGTGATGATGTGCGCTGAAGATGCTTTTAGAAAATAGTGCCCGAGCAAATGAAACACGTATCCATGATAATTACCATTTGTCTGAGAGAAGTAGAACACCACATGGACGTTAGCTTTATACAAATGTGCTATAGGCAGCTTTACGAAAAAGCTACAAGTAGTATTTGCTTGGAGATGTAAGCCTTGTCATAAGCCGGCAATCTAACGGCCACGCTTTCCGAAAAGACAAGTAAAAAAACGAAACTTGATAGAAGCTTTTACTAGTCTATAGATTTTCATGGTAGAGTCATCGCCGGTGTGGGCAGCCATAATGAGAGTTTACCACCGCGGAATGCAATTGCATATATTTGTAACGCTAAAGGAGCAATTTGAGGGACGCGCTGAGATAGGATTTAGCACGGTCGCCAAACCGCTTTATATAACCCAGTTCGGCGAAAAGTGCTGGCATCTTACGAGCTCAAAACGTATAGGAAATGCTCTTGAAATATTTTGATTCGCCGTACAGAATCAGAATTAAAATCCGGCGGCGGTTTCTTTTTTCCGTAAACACAAAAGGTACACAACGCCAGCGAGAAGACTAACTTTAACCAAGCTACTCTATTGCAGTACAAACTCCCACGCACGGTTTATCGGATATTTTTTGTGTAGCGTGCAATTACAAGCGTACGTGCAATTTGCTACTAGTTTATGTTTCCGCCTACTCGGGGATCTAGATAATGTCGTGATGAATTTGCATGGCTTATTTTTTACTGACACTCAATAGGGTGAAACGGTACAAAGTAAAATTTTTCTGCATGCTTTAGCAAATTGAATTTAACATGTAGCACACTGGCATCCCTGAGCTTTTTTGGCAGTTCATTACATACGAGTACAACCGCATTGACGGCATGGTCCTTGTGCGGCAAACACTGTTTTTTAGACACAATCAAATTTTGCGACTTGCCTGTTTTCAGAATCCCATCTTCTGGCGTCTGCACCAGATTAACCCCGCTCCATACGCTAAGAGCCAACTTACTTTACGGAAAATAAACGAATAATATCTGTTTTTTTTTTAATGCAAAATGCAGTACACAGCGAGTGGTAACCCACATTTATTTTGCCCTTCTTTTATTTTGGCATACCATGCGTGTATTAAAAAAGAAAAAGTATTTGTTTCTTGCTGCCAGTCTATTCAATATGCTGGCTATCCTTGCCTGGGGCAAAGTTCAGGTCTCTTGTGGGACGGGGCTGGTAAGTAGCCCCCAACTACTGCGGTTGCCAACCTTATTTAGTCCAACCGAATGCACCTATATTCCTTTTTCTCCCTTGCTGGGCTCGCCGATTGCTGCCTTGCACTGGCCTTTCTGATTAGTCAATAGATCGGTGCCCGGTTCGATTAGCCAAGGAGACCCATAGCTGGCTTAATAAACAGCCGCCGGCCATCACCATAGCATCACCGCATGTGTTCTTTCATTCGATACCTATATGCAAACATACAGTTATATATATATATATATATATATATATATGCATCTGTGACAGACAGATGTGTGTATATATATATACATCTGTCTGTCACAGATGCGACAGACAGATATGTATACATGGCACCCTAACAATAATAAAGCAGGGAAACTTCAAAGTTTCGATCGTGGGGGTGCCGTGGGGCTTGGCAGGCTTACGTGGCTGTATTACCGACGCATTTATTTGAGAACTCGACAGCTAGACTTCGTTGAACGTGCCTACTCGAGCAACATTTCACTTCGTTTCTGCCTTATGGGTCACACCGCTGACCGGAGGTGGTTGATGAGATCTATGCGACTGAGGTGGAGGATGGAAATATTCGCTGATGTGGGGCGTGACTGTAGTTATAGTGGGGGTGAGCGAGGGTGCGGGGGGGGGAGGGGGGGAGGGGGGGGTGGCAGATACCCTCAGGCAGGCGCTGGCTCCACAGTGGCTGCCGGACGTCCACACGTCCTCCAATACATGCCCAGCGTGTCGCTGCTTTCCCTCAGTTGCTGTGACTGCGGGTACACTAACAAGATGTTCGTCGTTGTTGTTCTCCACGTGACCATGAGTAACAACGAGCTAGTCGAGTCGTGCGTGCTGAAGAACTGAAGATGGCCAAAAACGCTTCTCGTTGTCACCTGGGAAAACGAACCGTGTGGCACGCCTTCGTCAGAAATGCCTACTCGTTGGTGCTGCAAGCGTTTGTATCTGTTGAATAGACGGTCTATGCAAAGGCTCGACCTTGCCCTACTCACAGAGGCCATACGCACCTGGCGGTAAGACATCTCGCTTTTTGTCACTATTGAGTTAGGCGGTTCTAATATAGGAGTTGCAGCCAAGTTTGACTACATTTAGAGACACGGTTGGCCATCCACTCTTTTGTGTTTAATTTTATTCGTGTTTCAGCCCTTTGACAATACTTGGTACTGCACACACACATATATATATATATATATATATATATATATATATATATATATATATAACTGCCTTAACAACTGTCAATTATTATAGTAATCAACACGTAAAAACTGCAAACATAAAACCAAAGTTTTTAATCGTTGTTATTTGTATACATATCTGTCTTTTTGTATATATATATATATATATATATATATATATATACCTGGGGACATGACACAGCCCTCAATAAGCCTGCATCCACTTATCATACCTAATTTCTGTGTCTGCATTGCAAATGGCTTCTCGCAGCCGGCTTCTCACTACTCGAGAGCTAAGGAAAAAATGCTCTAGGCCTCGTAATTACAGATGCCGGTGACTCAATTACAGATCTAAAGGTCAGCACATCACCCGTCAAGTCGGATCATATGGCAATCAAGTTTAATATCTGGCTATCAGAAGCTCATTTCCCACCGAATGGAGATACAAAATTGCCTAAAACCGGACTTTGACGCCATCGCTGCCGACCTGGTATTAGCTGACCGGTCATTATTTTACTTGAAATGTGATTCAGTGCAGAATCAGTACAAGAAATTCGTAGATTTAATGACGTACCTGGTAGACGAACTTAATCCTTTATGCCGAACACCATCGTCTTGCCTTGATGAGCTCATTCAACGTGCGATCATCGCACTTAACGTCGGAAAGATAGTTGACGTAAACTGTTTCGCGAACTGACTCGAGCTGCTGCCCGAAACAAGCGTCAGGAGGATGGACAACTGGATATTAGCGATCCTGAGAGCTTTTCACCTACACAGCGGAATTCCTCCTCTTAGCATAAATGACAAAATCCAAATAAAAGAATCCTCTTATTAAACATTCAAATAAAAATCCTCTTATTAAAAATCCAAATAGGGCTTCTACTCTCAGGCAATATTTTATATTGCCTGGTCCGGTCAATTAACCAACCTCTCGGTAACCTATCGTTCGATCAGCACAGCTCGACGACAAGCGATGTTGTATTCCGTAAATTCCAGACACTGACGAAGAAATTCAGTGTGACCTCTGATCATCGTTCATGCTGGTTTTCGAGATTCTGTTCAACAAGCCTGTTGTGACAGCGGTCCACAAAATGATGAGAGGTCTCGGCCGTTGTGCACAAATATTGCACTACAATTCTCGTTAGATGGGCGAAGGCAGATAAAAAGCCAGATCTATAAAATTACCTTATATATGAAACGTATATTGTTGTTAATGATAATTAAATTAAGTAAAAAAAAATATATCTATATATATATATATATATATTTTTTTTTTTAATAATAATAATAAAAATATATGTAAACGTTTGAGTTATCTAGTAATATCATATATGCGTAATACCCGTCGCTGAGAATTGTGCTTCTAATTATAAGCTTACGTGACTGTCTGAATATTTGCTTACGGCTAAGGATTGCTTTGTACGCCATAAAAGTGTTCTAGGCCGCCCCGAGCGGAACTTGAATACTTAACTTACGGTTAAAAGCATCCGGCACACACCCATAAAGAAGCAAATCGCAAACAATGTTATTAAGATAAAGAGAATGCTATTCAGTGTACGCATGCTCAGATTAGCTGACGTATGATAAACCATACCGCTGAGAGTCAGCGGCCATGCTGCCACAAGCACTGTTGGGGAAACCCTAGATATCTTAACATGTCCGGCCTTCGGTGCATTGAAGACATACCTGAGGTTAAGTTCCAAGCCCGTAGGAGACGGAGGATTGTCTTGATTTAAAAACAACTTCCTTAATTTTTTTCTTTTTAGATTAGCTGACGTGTAGCGACACACACTTGAGTTCGAGAACTAGAATATAAACCGTAATGAGCCACCTTTGGCAGTCGTCAGATGTGGTTGCGTCCTGTTCCGCCCCCTAAGAGCTAGTTAAAAAAGAAAGTGTGCGAGAGTTCGAGGCCCAGAACGGGCTGACCAATTGAACTGGATAGCCGCCACGGCAGAAAACGCCACACGCGCCAAAAACACGCCAAAGGTACTGTGCACTAACAAAACGTATTGTTTCCAATAGTGACTCTCGAACACGTTCGAAATTCAAACGTCGTCGGGCACGCCGCAGCTTGATGACTGTTTACAGGTCGAATTGTCTACAAGTAACATAGCCGCTCGGTAGCGCCGCCGTGTATTGTGATCGGTGCGTGTATACAGTTTCGCGTACACAATGATGAAGATAGGTGTGCGCACTCTTTTGCTGTTTACGTGCCTGTGTACATAGACTGCCGCTACCCTGTGCAGAGTTTGCGGGTGGTCGAGGGCGTCGCGTCGCAGACTATAGAACTCGCCGAGGTAAAATCGGCTTGGATTTAAATTCAATTTTTTAGAAAATTAATTTTGGAAACTTAAGTTTAAATTTATACTTTAATTTGAGATATATTGATAATTTTTGTTTTAAAATATAAATTTTAAAATTGTATTTTAAATGTATACTTACGATTTAAATTTATATTTTATGTTTATATATATTTTTTAAATTTGACAAATTGTGCGACGGTGGCTAATCTTGGCGGAGCGAACCACCTGGATAAGATAGCCAATTCAGTGGACAGGCTGTTTTACTGCTCATAAACAGCGTGGTTAAGAGCCTAACGGAGGAGCATCGGGTCGTCGTGAAAGAGGCCAAGACACAAAGGAAAGATGTCGGCACCTGGACCGCTTCTGAAGCCACTGACTCCGGGTACAGTGAGCACCCAAAGGCTGTGCCATAGGCCGGCAGACCGATAGAATAGCCATTCTAATGAACACCTGCAGCACGGAGGAGGACCTCAAAAACCTTCTCGGCGAATACTTTTTTTTTTGGTGAGAGGGGAAAATGCTTTTACGCACACCCAAAGCGGGTAGTGTGGAACTCGATGCCGATATTGTTGGCATAATACCCACTTAAAACCTCTCACCTAAATGGCCTCAAGAAGAGGCGAGGAGCTGGAACCATTCTTTAATACTACTTCAACCAACTTCTTGGCGAATACTGGCCACCAGCCGCCTACGCGAGGATAACAAATCTTGGGGCCTAAAGATGAGCCCCCTTTGGATCCTTGTGGCCCGGGAAAACGACCTTCCCACCATAGAAAGTCGTATGGCAAAACATGGTCTGTAAATTTCATGTCTAGCTCCAGAACTACCTTCCTTTCAAAAATAGGGAAGCAGAACCTACGCGAACATAATCCAGGGGCCACCCCTAAGGTCTTCTCCTGCACTACTGACGCATGTTCCTAAAGCCCTACACAGCACAACTGCAACCGCAGCACGGCCTGCCTATGCGATGCTAGAAAAGGTCAGCAGCAGATTCATACAGACGTGCTGCTAGCCAGCGAGCCCAACGTCCGGTGGGCAGAAAAGCGCTACCTGGACCGGCTCGCGAATGCCGAACTGGGCACGCCTACGAGGCGCTGGAATGAGGCTTTTAAAAATATATAAAGCCCTGACTGCTTGATGCATTTTTTCACGCGACCAATTGTTTCTCTTTACTGGTGCCTTCCATTTCGGCTCACCTAAGACGGTTGATTCGAATGATGCTAGACTGCTCCAGGCGATTTATATCGTCACATTTTGGAAAAGGTCGTCGATGTGCCGTTGATTGATACACCTTGCTAGAGTGTTGTTAATCCCGAGGCGCAGAACTTGTATTTACAGAGTTTAGCTTCAGATCACTGGTCTTTCAAAGACATAGAAGGCGACGTACATTCTCGGCTATAACCTCTCGGGTACTACAAAGCGACAGCAGGTTGGGTAACGCTTTAATGCCAAATCTAAGATTAATAGGTGGGGGAGAGCGACTGCTTAAGGTATAATTTCTCATTTGTTAGTAAGCCAATGGCGGCAGAGCCTTCTCCTTGTAGTCTATCTTAGGGCAGTTAAAGATGATACGAATGCTTATTTCTCAGTGCATAAGCAATAAAAAAATCGAATGCCAAGAGCTGTAGCTTCACTTTTTTCGACTTGGAGACGCGTTACCAATAAGGGCCGATTTAGGACCACTTTTCCGTTCTAATTCATTGGACTGGCCGACTATATGACAATTCTCTTTAAATAAGTAAAGCATGTTATATGATAAATAGAGCCGACTTCTTGTACTAGACAAAGGCTGCGCCGAATCTGAGACTTACGTAAGGAAGGACCGCATACCAAGGTATCAAAAGCCGACGCGTTTGCGAAGTGGCGAGTGCCCTTTGAAAGGTGCAGGCCAGCAAATGCCTTAATACCATGTAACGAGCAAGAGTAGAGCACATTAAGTCTGCAAGTGGAACAGCGCTTTGTATGGGCGGGCAGTTCGGGAATTACTATCGGAAGCCATTAGGAAGAAGTCATGTGGGAATGCCAAGAGAGATCACAACCGTTAAGAAGCACGGATCGGAGAACCGATCGGTGGCCTCGGCACCAGACGGAATACTGGCAAGCACTTGAAAAATTGCTCCACGCACTGTGCGTACTCTCTTCCTCTTACGATTTCGATCTCACGGAGCACACCAAAGCCTTCATTATGAGTAGGAGGCTGGTACGCCGCCTTCTCAAGGTAGGAAGTCAGTGGCTGACGTCTCGTCAGAGGTACACTTAAGGATTTCCTTGGACAATGACCACGTTCTCTGACTTGGGCTTTTCTCTTTCACTCCAGTCGTGTTAAGGTGTTACCGAAGGGCTGCACACTATCTGGCAGTTGTCATCAGGAAGTACGTGGTGGACTTTTGTCGCAGTGTTCGGCTGATTTGGCTACTGTAGGTAAGTCGAGCGCTGGTGCTGAGCGGAATCGATCGATCACGCAGGCCGTGTCCGTCCAAGCTATTGGATGAGGGCGTGTAAGGGGCAGCCAGCCTTTTTCCATCTGATGATGCTATGGCCAATAAACCAGCCGCCGCAGCGTGGTTACAGAAAAAAAGGCCCCGCCCCCCCCCCCCCTGCGCAGCCGGATTTTGGCTGTTTATCCGGCGGACTTAGCAAGGCTCTGGCGAAGATAATCGACCCACTTCAATGGGAAGCCTATCGCTTGTTTATCGATAATACGCTGGAGATGTTTCTTACCTAGCGGGGTGCAAAAATACGGGGTTCACGCTACCAAGGCTTTCATAGATTCTTGGCTCAAACCTTTTTTGCACCTTAGGATTGCGTCCCAGGCGACCTCACTCGCAAGCTTCTCCAAATGATTATTGGGCAGCTAAACCTCGCAACCGGAGATAAGAGATATCCGGCTTACTTGAGGCAGCGCCTCGATTTGGACGTCCAATGCGGGAACGCGGCATTTGTCTGAGGCACGCTCTTGTTCCAGCCCACTCTTCACGAGATTGAGTATAATTTTTTTTTTATTTATTATTACATCACCTTTCGGTATTGTTGATTATATTACATTACACGTATTCATTAATCAAGCATCTCAAGAAGATGTCAGCGACCTAACGCCCAGATAGCTGGCGCAGACCGGCATGTTTCATGATGATATTTGGTGCATACAAGGCCGCAAAATTTGCAGCAACACTCATCAGAAGGGTTATGGAACCCACTGCGGTTGCACAGTTTGTGGTGGAACCCATGGACGGAGTAGCGGGTGAGAACGTGTCGTTGCTCGAAGAGCGGTTCCATCCATGTATTGTCCAACATTGCCGGTGTTTTGTAGAAGGCTTCGGGCACTTCCCTCATTTTCTGCTCGAAGTGCCTACGGAACTCTCGCAGTGAGGCGGTGGTCGGAAGTTGAAAGCGGTTTACCATGTCCTCGATGAACGGCGTGGTCCTCGACAGACTATAAGTTAGCCTGTTTTGAGCATTTCTAGGGAGACCCAAAACTCTCTTAAGGAACGTTGCCTTCACTTATTTGTATCATTTTTCGTGCACACGTTCTCAGGAGGCAATTGTTGCTCTACTTACTTTCATAACATATATATATATATATATATATATATATATATATATATATATATATATATATAAATATATATATATATATATATATTTATATATATATATATATATATATAATGCGTATAACATCATTAGGAAGGATTAGTTGTTAAGTGTGGTTAGGGATGAGGCCCTTGTCATCAAGTCAAATTGGCTTAGGGTGATACATATATATATATATATATATATATAATATATATATATATATATATATATATAGATATATATATATATATATATATATATATATATATATATATATATATATATATATATATATATATATATATATATATATATATATATAATGCGTATAACATCATTAGGAAGGATTAGTTGTTAAGTGTGGTTAGGGATGAGGCCCTTGTCATCAAGTCAAATTGGCTTAGGGTGATACATAGCGCTCGGTCTTACCTTAGGCTCTGCTCAATTCAGCTGTAGAGGTTCAACAAGACGGTCTCCTTGCCCCACCTCTGTTTTAGCTTGCCGCTAAGAGCCTAGTCACCTTGCTCGAGGGTTCTTTGCTTTGAGAGTAACTGCCTAGCCCCTCATTGCTGGAAACTAATTGTTAATTTATAATATAGTTATACATAAATATCATGTTAATGCAAGCTAAGATCGTGACGTGGGCAATAATATGTAAAGGTGAACTAAACCGGCCACAGTTACGCATATATGTGCATGAAGTTTGAACATAGGGGTCATATAACAAATCCTACATATGATCCATCCGCTGCTACGATATGGCATCTCTAGCAAGTACACCTGAATACGTGATAACAGTTTTAGCTCGTCAAGCTTGGACACCCCTAAATCAAATTAGAGAAATTCTACTGTAGCATGTGCACATATGATGATACTCTGTCGTAAAAGCATGATGCTGCGAAACCGTACAAAATGCCGTTCAGCACTAGTCTATATGAGTGCCTACATACGTAAAGTATTTATGATGTTGTGTGCTTAGTTACGCATATATGGTGTAATTGTGAACAAACTTCATATTTAAACTAAAATTGAAAGTTGTGTTGTGAAGCTATTTTTGGTACCCACACAACGATAAGCAATACGAATGAATGAGTGAATACTTTGCAGAACAACCAACTTTGCTAGCTCTGTGTATGAAACACGTTGGGTAGAGTCTTTCAAAATCATAATTACACCTTTAAGTAAACTAAAATGTATACTTTGGTGTGTTTTAGAACCGAGGGCAATTTAATAAGAAAAAGCAACCTGTCGGGACTAATGTATACGGAAGCATCCTTTATAACAAAGTATCTTGCTCTCCTAATGTAAATAAGCCAACAGACAAGCTAGTGATAACTTACATCGAATACGTTTTCTTCTGTGCTGTAAGACTGCATATTTTTGTATGGAAAGTAACGTGTGATTTTCTGCGCACTACTGTGCGGTAGCTTCTGGCTAAAACCAGACTCAATGGGACAATCTTAAGGCTCATCAACTTAGTCAAGGTAAATATATGTACACTGGGGTTCATTAGAAGTTTGTAACTAGCACGTAGATCATAAACTATTGGATACGATGGGTTAGGGCTTGGCTTGACATGTTTGGTTAGGAATATCATCTACTTGTAAACGAGGTATTCTCTATCTCCCTTTCTAAATCGTACGTACTTAAAAAAAGTTGTACCATTTAGGTATTGTATGATGAATTCAAGGCCTGGTCAATTTCTATAACAAGCGATTGTGATTCGAACTCGATTAACGTTAAACTATTTCAGCCAAACTATACGACATAGTCCACTCTCGTCTTTTGTCTCACTTTTGTCTTACTCTCTACAGTTACACATTCATGGACAAGATACAAAGTCGTGCGCGGCTGCGTCAAGTAGGCTATTGTGCTTGTGCTGTTATCGTAACGATAAACAAAACACACTAAACACCGTACAAGTGACTATTAGTTTATGAGAAAGTCACTGAATCATATGGTCAGTTGCGCGCCGTTTTCTACTATGAGTCACAGGGACCAAATCTTTCAGTACCAGAGCAGCTTGCTATATCTTCTCTATAGTAGCTATAAAACCTTACCGGAGTATATTCCTCTGTCATAAAGCTTTCACTCGGTGTTTTGGCCACCACGTCATGAGAAAGAGTTGCCATCCATCGAGAAATTTTGCACATTCACATTTATTCGGTAAGCACTCCGATTACATCCAGGCATCCACGATCTTCGACCCGACGCACCATTTGTGAGTCACGCTTCCGACAGCGACGCGACGAATAGCCATATTGAACGGTACCATAATATAGAGACGCCGACGCAAATTAGAAGCGCCACTGTCATAAAGTGCTGAAAGGTGCGCCCCCCCGTCCGGTCTCGAACGTTTGACGACTTTCGAGACTTTGTGGGCGATGACTTGCTCATCGAGCGGTGCTTAGAGGTCGCCGTGGTTGGTATTTTTCACGGGACCGGCAGACGAGAAGAAACTGTAATAGCTTGCTGGCAACAAGCAGCAAGTGATAGCGGCGCGTCGGTCACCTACAAACGCCGAGTAGACTAATTTTAGATTTTCAGAAGAGCAGCACACACATTTGGAGGTCGGCTTAAATCCAAGCACAGCCGAATTAGATGCCTTCAGACGAACTATTGGCAAGCAAGAGGGCGGACAATTCAAAATACTTGGATGTCGGTCGCGAGCGTCAAATGCGCAAAGTTCGTTGTCAGTCACCGGGAACAGCCATATTCATTGAAGCGGTCTGAGCCGCCGAAGCAAGCGACCCACGATCAAGCCGGAATGACGTCCCTGGGTGTGGTTTCTGTACTAAATCGTGGTGCTGGAAGCATCCTAGCAATAACTAAGAGCCTAAACGGCAGAAAGCATGCACTGCTTTTAATAGAAACATATTTTCCTTCTCATTTTCAGGAAGAAGTGCTACGAAATTAGGGTGAGGTGCGGAATATAGGTAGAGAAGTACTCAATCAAACTCAGACAGAGGTGGGCTACTAGGTTGGCGCACGCATTGTGTTTCTACTAAACCCGACATTGTGCGTTTACATGATATCAAACAAAGCGTCTCTGTTCTGTGTTTGTAGAAGTAAAAGCCAACATAACTTGTTTTAAACAAGCAATGTGTGCAGGCACTCGCCTACAACCACTCGCACTGTTTAAAGCCCTTGAGAGCATTTCAGCTGATTTTTGCGCATAGTTCGTACTTGCTGCATTTACTTATCTTAATGACGAGACTACTATTGCGTCCAATAGTACGTTGAAAATCGCAATTTTCTTTTTATCTTTGCAGACACTCGTGCATCCATTGAGCGCCTAAATGTCTATATAAGCCTCTATTTACGAAACCACGTGATCGCTATTTAACGAATAAACACAAAAGCCCGCTATATGTACCTAAGATGCAGTCATAGAACCTTTCTCGGGATTATGCATCTAACTTCTTTATATGGGAGGTTTGGAAACGCGAATAAACTATCGGTACTGGCAATCAACAGCACTTAGTGTGGGACTTTCTCCCAATAAAAACCTCAATCCCCCACCCCCCAGTCCGGAATTGTGTGGCACTATTTCTTAGACGGTGGGAGGGAAGCCTCGTGCTTCACCGGCTGTCATGAATCTCGTTGGGTCCTCAGCGCACGAACCCAAGGAGATGCGTCGAGCCGTTTTACGGAGGGCTGGATTGCCATAGCCCCTTGCGGGTCACCCTCATTTCGACTACTTATGGCACCTGCGCGCCTCCGTAGCGCGCGCGGCGAGCGTTTTCTAGCCGCGTCTTCTCGCGCATAATAGCGTCTAAGAAATTGACGCTATGCGACGATGGAGGATGTCGCCCATGCGGCGGCATCCTCTATCATATGACCAACATGTTTTGCGTCGATCTCCCTGCTTAGCAATACGTCGAGCGTCTGCGGATTTGGGCCAGGGCGGAGCTGGACGAGACCGTATGGTCAACATTGTCCGGCTGCCCCGACATGCAGAGTGTGCACGTATCCACCTGCGACTTCTCAATCTGCACCAAATAGGTTTGGAGTGTGCCGTGGCTCGTAAGGACCTGGACCAAAAAGTAAGTAAGTGGCTCCCGGCTAGGCCCGTCATACCAACGTCGGAGGTCCGGTATAAGCGACCGGTTCCAGTTCGCCCGGGGTATTCCTGAGCTTGGCACGGCCCATTCGTGAGCCCACGCGTCAAGCGCTGCCGCTCGGGCTTGCGTAAAGTCCGTCGCGCTATCCGTCCTACGCTCGCTTCTTTTCCCGGGCCAGGAGATCTCAGAGGAGCTGGCGAGCCAGAGCGAGGGCTGCCTCTGTGTTCACTGTGCGGTATTTCCGGAAGATCCGAAGGGCCATGCCGCGCTGCCGTCGCACGAAGAGCTCGTTTGTTGCGAGCGGTGCGTAGGACCAAGTCGGCCAACGCAGGCCGCGTACATTCGCCGCAGAGTCCGCGACAGAGGCTAGCAGCCAGCGACGCCCGTCCGTAGCCCCTCTCATCCGAGTGTGAATCCTGGCCAGATTCCGAGCGACCTTGCTGACCTTGGCGACGATGTGCTTGATATGCGCCGCACCTGTATAAAAGCCGATATATATAAAAGCCGCGTTAGCAATTTCGCCACGGCTCGCCGAGAGACAACACTAGAAGAAATTGCTAACGCGGCTGGAGAGCAAGGTCATCGACGTACGCGACGGTCTCCACGCCTTCTGGAAGCCCCAGCCGCAGGACACCGTCGTAGGCTAGGTTCCACAGAACTGGGCCAAGAACGGAGCCCTGCGGAAAGCCGGCTGTCACACTGTGATGGCTATGCCCTGTTATGAGCGTCCTATAATTGTCCACTGGAGGTAAGGTGAAATACCTTTATGCACAATTACCCCCAGTTTGCTGCATTAACAGCGTTCCTGACATCGAGGAGGATGAGAAAAACAAATGACCGGGCCTTCAGAGGTTCCTTAGTCTTCCGGTTCGCCTTCCGCAGATTTTATTTGTTGTCTACTAGGATACGGTGGAGCGCATTCGTTGTCGACCGGCAGAGCGTGAAGGCCCTCGATCTCTGCATTTAGGCGCTCTGTTATTACACTTTCAGTTTGCCTGCTGAGTCCAGTAGACAAATTGGTCTAAATGACGTAGAGCCCGGCTTTGGAATGAGCGCAAGGTGCGCCTGCTTTCACTGCGCAGGGTGCCTTCCATTCTCCAACAGTCGAGTGACCATGCTTGCCAATTCCTCTGGATGCTGCCTTGCCATTGGCGATTGACCCCAAATGGTGCGCCATCCGTGCCAGGTGCCTTCCCGGGCGCAAGCCCCTCGCCCGCGCGTAACATCTCATCCACCGTGACAGGTGGTATGTCCTCTGGGCGAACGATAAAGGTCTGCAACGGGCGCGAGGACTGGCCAGAAAAAAGCAGTTAAACCTGCTTCAGGATCTTCTCAGGCGACAAAGGGGGGAAAGTCGGCGAAGCTTACCCGTGACCACCCGGTAAGGTAGGCCCCAGGGATCAGCATTGACCGCCGTCACAAACTCCCGCCATGCTGTCGCCTTTGCTTGAGTGATGACAGTTTCCAGGGTTCGTCGGCAGTCTCTGTAATTACTCTGCAACTCATCCGCCCGTCGGTGGGCCTGAAGAAATACGCAGTCTTCATCTCCACTTGCACCGAAACGTGGCATTGAGGGCCTCCTTATGAAGATGCCTTATTTGCCATGTGCGGCGAGATGAGGAAGGGGTAAGGGGGACTCCTGGGGGCATATACAATGTAGCGGTGGTCGCTCATCGATTATTTTTTGACCTGTACCGTCCAACACGGAATGGCAGAGAGCGAGGCGTCATCCGCCAGGGTGAGGATCAGGAACGACCGCTGGGACCCCCGCACAACGGTGGGCTCATCGCCGGTGTTGGCCAAGGATAGTCCCACTTCCGCCATCCAATCTAACAACACCGACCCTCCTTCATTCACGCCCGTATCAAGGCCGTGACTGAGGCCAAAAACCTTCGAACTTCGTCAGAGGCCTATTAGGCAAAAAGTAACAGCTGTAAACGACAACTGATATTTGCAACTCCACCCAGAAGACTGGCCTGAACCGTGACCCGTAATTGCAAGAGCAATACCGAAACCAATCCACTTCCGTACTCCCTCATTAACCGATTTTCTCTTCCTAGAACTTAACTAGAATCAGCTTTATTAATTAACCGATTTTATTCACTAGCCACAAAGCGCTAAACAATCCAAGCTCTTGACCTGCTCTACAACGCATTGAAAATACAAAAAGTTGTCCCTACAGCGATTTTATTGTTATTGTCTATATAAACCAGCAAGCAAAGTAATATATAACTCGTTCAGCAAGATTTGTATAGCTCGTGCAGCAAAGTTATACAAAGCTCGTCCCCAGAGTTTGCCAGAGCTTAATTTAGTATTCAAAGAGCATCTCGAGTAATACGGTAACACTAACATTTCCACTCACCACCGAATGTGTGCTGACAGAATACATCAAAACCCTTTCTACCGAACGGGTGTGGCATATTGTGATCTGCTCGGAACGTGCAGACAGGTTAACTCTACTGACAAAGTTTTTAAACGCACCACAATTTTATGTAAGGTCAACGAAATAATATATCGATTTTTTTGCTTGTTTAGTGATAAACAGCTCACTTTAATTTACTTCAAAACCGTTCGTTCTTCTATTTTTGTTGCAGTTATCATGTTAGATAGCAAGCAAATGTATCGGTTAAATCACGACCACAGGGAAACTTTACGAATAATTCAAAGATGACATTTGTTCTGGCAAGTTGAAGCCGGAGGTTTTTAGAAGACAAACCCAATGCTGGTTGATACTGCCGCTAACCCGCCAACCAGCACGAAACGTTCTTCGCTGCCGTGCAAACACATCTTACAAAAAAAAGTGCTGTGTTGCACCCGACTGCAAACTATTTATATGCAGGCTCTGCTTTCCACATCTCTAGGTAGACAGGGAGTACCTGACGCTGTAGCGTTGGTTGGTCCTCCAGGAGAAGATATTTGGGTATCTTCTCAAACAAGCCCCCTCTACTACTAGTACGACCAGGCTACGGGCGGTCTCCAAAAGAGGCGCCGGGGCCTGGTTACAGGCTCTCCCCAGTGCCCACTTGGGCACTCTACGAAATGATGACACCGTTTGGATTAGTGCGGAGCTACGCCTGGGAGTACCTCTCGTGTTCCCCCAACAATGCAGATGCGGCGTTCAAGTGGCACCACAGGCACACCATGCTCTTCCTTGCGTGTGAAGTTGCCGAGCCCGACACGCAGAATTCAACAGGACATTTAGCCGAGCCTTCAGATCTGCTGGCTCTCCTTGCAATCTCAAGCCGCCTGGCCTCTGCAGGGATAATAGAAGGAGATCGGACGGACTGACATTAGCGTCCCTTGAGATGAACCGCATGCTGGTATTGGATGCAACCGTTTTTGACTCATTAGCTGCTTCTACGGTCAGTGTGGGGCTGAATATGCTGGCCACGTGTCTATGTTGGCAAAGACGAATAAGAGCTGAAAGTATGCCAGTATTACCTACTTCCACGCTTTCCGCCCGCTGGCATTTGAGACACTGGGGGGACCTGGCCTAAAGACGCACAAACCTATTTAACGAGTCAACAAGACGCTCAACCGTTGGGCTGGGGACACTAGAGCTGTCGATAACCTGCATCAGGGACTATCGCTAGACATTCAGCGGGGCAACGCCGCCTCTGTGCATGGAACTCTGCTAGACTGGACACGTCCGAACCTGGAGGATATCTAACGCTTTAATTTGTTTAATCCGGTGTATACTTTTAAAAAGAGACAAGAAAATAAGCAAATAAAAGTTTGAACACAAGAAGTATTATTTATATATATATATATATATATATATATATATATATATATATATATATATATAACTTCAGCAACCTTCCACCGGGCGTTAACTGCGTTAACTAGGCCGCGGCCTCAATCAAATTTCCTGCCACTCCAAGAAACATTGCTGCAATGGTTCTGTATTAGGTGATCTAAGCCTAGCTCAGATTTTTTCACTACCGATCCGCAGCACAAAAGCAGGTACACAAAACGGTTCGTAGCAAGCAAACAACACGACTTACGTATGCTGTGAAGCACCTTTGCAATTGGGCTGGGCAAAGGTTGCATCTGAAAGATGGCCCCACATACTTTTAAGGCTGTAGGTTAGCACTTGTACAATCGTAAGTTTAAAAAAACCGCATTTAGAGACAATCTTCGGAAGTGTCTCTCCTCCGTGTGAACAGAGGCCATAGCCGTCTGATACCTGTCGCCGGTATGCTGGTTCGTCCCCATTAAGTATAGTCTCAGACCCAAATACGAGAAGGACTTGGAAAAACTTTAGCAATTAGCCTCAGCAGAATATGTCAAATTCAAATGTAATCAGATCTTAAGTGCATCTCTTCCCCACAAAGTGGAGTCTCAGACCCAAACACGGCAAGTGTTGAAAATCTTCAGCGGCTAGCCTCAGCATAGTATTACGTCTGCTGCAGGCAATCCGAATCTACGGTGAAACTTAATGGCTTTTGTTCCTCGCAAATTTATTTACAACCTTTACGCTGAAGCCAAGTTTCTAAGTGGGCGATAATTCGACGAATGGCACCGCAGTCGCGGTGAACCACTACAATATATCCGCATGACGACGGCATTTCTAAACTCCCACACATGACGGGCTAGGTTTCTCGATGTCGGCCATAGAGCCCCCTACAATCAACAAGTATCTGGTGATAAGGGTGTAGATCTGGTGATCGAAGCAGGAGCCCCAACGCCTTCCCGGCGTTTTAAGCAGCAGGCCTGTGTAAACCAGGGTCGCACCCGTCTTTTCCTGTACTTTTTTTACTACAGCGCCCTTAACGGTAGCTCCTAAAGCGTGGTTGCTCTATTCAACGTCAGAAGTTGATCTTAGTATTTTTTTTTATCTGAAGGCTTACAATGTGTATATGTAAGCCAAGCTCTGGTTAATAACGAAATGTTATTAACCAGAGTTTGATTAATATCATTTCATTTTTACGGCGACGAAAAAGCTACCCGTTAAGCAACACGGAAGTCTCCCCGGGCGATCAACCGAAGATGCTATTAACCTCCTGCTGGACTGCCAAAGTAAAGAAATTGCCAATACCGCATTTATAGATTTTTAGGCCGCATTTGACAATGAAATTTCTAATACACGGAGCAATGTACAATCTTGCTGGACATGCTTCACTACAACTCAATCATAGTTAAGAACGGAGATCATTACGTCAGCGATACCATAAAGCGAACGGTAGGATTGGCCCAAGGAGATCCTGCTTGCCCGTTCCTTTTTATAATGTATTTAGCAACCCTATCGGATCTTCGACGCAAAGCAAGAGCTTCGCACGCCTTCTACGCAGATGACCTAGTCATCCGCGCAAAGTTGCGTAAACATCTGCAGTATGTCCTGAACAAAACAGTTAATTGATGCAAAGAGAACAAGCTAACAATCAACCTAGCTAAAACAAAAGTCCTTCGCTTTAGCCGAGGAGGAGCATACGCCGCAGCCGACCGCCGCATCATAATTAATGGCACTGCATTGGGGATAGTTAGCCACTTTCCTTATCTCGGCGTTACATTGACACCAAGACTCTCTTTTAGCAGACATGTCGAGATCATACTAGCCAGGACAACAGCATCTGTCATGCTTCTCGGTGAACTTCGAGATATCGACCGCGCTACCGAGATATCGACTGCGACAGCGCTAAACATAATCAGGCTTAAAATTATCCCTATTGTACGATACGGCCGGCCTGTAATAGCACACTTTCTCACTACTAGCGATCTGAAAAGGCTAGACCGTTTAAAGGCATTTTATATTAAGCGTGTGCAGATTTACCCAAAAACGCATCTGCCTCCTAGTGGAGCCGTACTCACAGTATAAATTGAGTTTCGGGAGATACGCAACGTGAAGTTTGCGTCCAACTGCTATACGGACGGACCAGCGTTTTGCTCAGACAAATGGAAAAGAGGAGTCCAAAAGAACCAAGCACTACTTTGTCGAGTGAAATGACACGGATACCATCAACAGATGTGTTTGAGTGGATAGTGTTTTGAGGTCACTAGTGTGTGTGTGTGTGTAGATTTTGTGGAAAATTAATGATTAATTACAGCTACCAATATTATGAAGAATAAATATATGTATGCAATTTTGTTACATACATTTGCTACATTTTCACGGCTAGGGGCCTATATGCGTGTACGTATACCCAATAAGCTGACGATATAAAAATAATTCCCTACGTGTTTTGTAAATTCTTTGGCCTATATAAATACTGCTTTTATTGCTATGATTATTGCTTTGTTTGCGCGTATAAAGAGATACAAACATAGAATACTTATACTAAATAAATATAATTTCAACATGAAGGAGATGATAAGCTCTAAAGCTACCTACAGTAATATAGTATAAATATTTCTGCAATAGATTTTTGGACAATGATTATAAACATAGGTAATAATTCATGGGAATCGTCAAAATAATATATATATATATATATATATATATATATATATATATATAGTAGAAGCGGGAGACTGGACAATATCGCCTGCAACGTTTCGAGATGCAGCGTGTACGCAAAGAACGGTAACTTGATTAACAGCGCCTTCTGCCTGGCGTACTGACGCCCCCGGACATCCCCGGACCCGGAGGGATGCCTCGTCGCCGACAGTCCCTGGAGATGCCCCCGCGAGACGGCTTGCCGAAAAGACACCCCTTGCGCCACATCAACCTACCCCTGTCGGAATAATCGCAGGAAGGGCAATAACAAGAGGAATCAGAAAATAGCTTTAGCAAAGAACGAAGAACATGACTTTATTGTGGCAGACAACTATTTCAATCATTAAGTAATCAAAGAGCTTCAGAATAGTTTAGATCATCCCATGCATACCTTAAACTCTCTTAAACTTTCCACAACAATACACACACACACATATATATATATATATATATATATATATATATATATATATATATATATATATATATTAAAACTTTTTGTTATTAGAGAGCCAAAAGCTACACATACAAGTACCGCATTTGTGCTAGTTTAGACACAATCAGCAACTCTCAAAGGTATTGCATCGGAAATAGATATGGAATGAAACATGGAACTGCTGTGCCAGAGTAGCCGACCATCGTCTTTAGTTCGCCTTATTATATATATATATATATATATATGTAAATCGATCTCTACACCCGTGTTGTGTAAATTGTGATTGCGTTAGACACACACGTTTACGCATGAGTTTGTGTGCGGCATCATCTACCAATGGAAGATCCCCCTCCCAGAGCCGGTGAGATGCACTGTTTGCTGCGCGTTGGTCGGCTTGGGACCGCCAGGCCGCGATTCGTGTGGCTGCGAGCTGAAGCTGGCTCGTTCAGCTCGACTTCTGTCCCACCGAGAAGAAAGACCGCCTGATTCGAAAACGAAACTGCTCAAACCGGGCGCGAAAAGTCAAAACAACAACCGTAGTACCAGTAATAACAGCAGCGACAAGTGACGTCATTGCTGCCGCTGCTAGACTATCATCATCCGTCTCACACGGGCTTATTAGAATCGCCGTGAGACATATCTGCAATGCACCGAGGGCCGATAACAGTAAGATATCTGAAATCTACCCAGCAGTCCTTGTGGCAGCATGGCCGCTAACTCTCAGCTGAGGCACACCTTCAATGCACACCGAGGGCTGGGAATCTTAAGATATCTGGCATCTTCCCAGCAGTTCTTGTAGCAGCATACTCCGCTGACGCTCAGCTGCATAGTGTATTATGTGTTCTCGATGAACATGACGTTCGATTAACAACAGAGCGACAAATGGGCGACATCGCGGCAGATGGCAACGCTGATGATTAGCCCTAAACCACGCCGCCGCATAACGTCAAACAGCGCCATCGAGTGATGTTACGACCTCGACTGGCCACAGCAAAAGCCAAAGACGCACAAAGAAGACGCCAGCAGTGTTGACAAAAATCGCGCAAAGTAAGGAGCTCCGTGACTCCGCGTCGGCTGACGGTAGTGTCGCTGTGGCTGAACAGCAGTAGCCAGTGGCTGGCGATATGGTGTGGTGATGGCGACGTCTTCACCCTAGAACGAAAAACGTTCGACGTCGTCATCCTGGTGACAGAACACCCGCCACGAAAAGTAAAAGTTTGCCGATAGACCGGGAAGGGTGGTACAGAGGCCAGGGCCAGGTCAAGGTGGGCTGTCCTCCTGCGCAGGTATCCGCAGCAGGCAGTGTAGAGCCCGTGGCGAAATAGAGCAAGAGCCACTACAGATGGAAAATGTTATTATTGATTGGTACGGTGAGCTTGCACTGGGCAAAAAATCATGTGCTACCCATGAGGGCTCTCCGTGTGGATCGTTTCAGTTCGGATCAACGTTGGCAGTATAGTTGCGTTTTAACTTTGGGCAATTGAGCGTGATCAATGTTTGTACATTTGCCACGGCGAAAGAAGCACTATCGATCTTCTTTCTGTTCGATAACCTGCAACGTCAATTAGAATTTCAAGGATGCGATGTTTTTGACATTAGGGCTTGGAAGCACTTCCATCGCTTACGTTTCTGAGAGTGGCCACCAGCCGCAGGACTTGCCATTACGACACCTCGATTTGTGTACTTCTGAGCAAGAGTCAAGTGTTCTTGGATTGAGAGCCGGTATTGAGAAAAGCAACAGCGCTTTAGACGGAAACTGTGAAGACAGCGTTAGTTAAATAAAAAATGTGGCGGAGCTGGTCACAGTTTTGGTTCGATCAGGACTGTTAGGTAAAACGTCGGAACGTGTTGAAGCCTCTGCGACGAGCAAAGGTTCTCGGTAATTGTTGACCGCAGAGTGATCTATGGACAACATAGAACATCCTACCGAAAACTGCTCATTGATAGCAAATGCCGACATAAAACAAAGGAAGAGGCTTATTTGCTTAAAAAAGCGAAGGCTGCGTTCTACGTCTATTTAATTTGCCGCGTTTCAGAAGGACATGCACAGCATAATACTGCAGCAGATTTGTCAGGAACGATGATGTTGCTGCCGTACCACGGAGCTTGCCCAATAGGAAGAGTATTGGTCCAGATCAGATCGATTTCGTGCATTTCGGAGATTCGGCAGAGTGGCATTGACACCACTTTGATTGCCTATTCACACTGATTGGATCGCATATTCCAGGCCTGAAACAATGTGAGACCCACGCTTCTTTTAAAGCCGCTTAAAAAAAAAGAAAAGCGGTGATGCTATTGAAGATGATCAAATCTTTATCTTGGATCTTATTGCGTCAGTACGCACTTGCAATAAGATCCTTGCCAAGATGTTCATTGAGTGAGTGTTCCTAACTGTGACAACGCCCTTCCACGGAGAAACTCGAGGGGCCTAGGAATACAGGACGCAATCCGTGTGCTTCAATCTTCAGAAGTTAAATATATACAAGGTTCATCGATTGTGTAAGTGCATTTGCCAAAGCCTTTCGCCATTTACTGGTCGATTCGTTGCCATAAGCTGGAGTGCGTGGTTCTCTTATTCGAGAGAGTAAGATAGTGCTCCCTAGTTTCTTTGCTTAGGACAACCTTGAAGTAGGCATGTGTGGCGGCGAGACAATACAGCGGAGGCAGAACGTAGGGACCCTGCAGGGAACCTCGCTCAGCTACCCTGCACTTGCTTTACTGATCGCTGACCTAGCCCGCCATGTGCTGCAGAAGTTTAAAAGCGCAGTTGTCATATTGTATGCGGATGACGTCGTGGTTCCACACCGCGCACTCAATTTTCTCTGGCGTATTTTCAGCGACATCGAGATCTACTTGAACTATTACGTATTTCAAGTAAATTCACGATATACGAAAGTGATCAAGTTTCGCTAAAGAGGTCGGTTGGCTGCCACAGATCAAATCATCTGTAGTGACCAACCACTAAAAATTGTAAATTCCTTTTCTTATTTGGGTCCTAGAGTACAAAAATGTGCACTGAGTTGGAAGAATTTGGAAGACCGTCCCTGGGTATTGCAGTTTGACCCCTTGAATTTAAAATTGTACCATTATTGACTTATTGTCTTGGTAGGCTCTGGAGAAAGTTTTAATCTGTGTATGTGCATAAGTGCATTTGCATTAAGTTTTAAATAGTATGAAACGAGTGTTCCAGGATGTTTTTTAGTAATGTAAAACGGGGATTCCAGCACATCTAAAAAAAATGGCACAGAAAAATGGGGAAGGAAGTTACTTATCCTAATACGCACCCATCAAAAACCTATATGATATTATGGTATGTAGTCGTCATGTGTATACAAGGTACATTGTGCCCGGCTACGACGACCTGGTAGGCTCTCACTCGTGAATTCCAGTAGATGGGGGACAAATGCCGCCGCAGGTTTGCTCGCTGAAATACGCTGCATATTATTTAAACAATTGCCAAACGCGTCAGCGGTTTTTGCATTTGCAGCACCCAGCGGGATGAGGGCTGAGGAGCCTCAAGAAAGAAGATCGTTGCAATGAACACATATCTTGTAAATACAAATAGTTTGCATTATAAATCAAATATCACTGTATTTATCTTAATTTCATTTTAGGGCACGCTGCAAACAGATACTTTAATTCAAGATACTTGGGATAAGAGGGCCCAGATAAGGGCCCAGGATACTGGACCAAGGTAAC
The DNA here is from genome assembly GCA_003439945.1 of Dermanyssus gallinae. Lineage (NCBI taxonomy): Eukaryota > Metazoa > Arthropoda > Arachnida > Mesostigmata > Dermanyssidae > Dermanyssus > Dermanyssus gallinae. Next base: position 132,552 of record QVRM01005966.1, on the reverse strand, counting down.
GGGACGATGGTTCGGTCTGGTCAAATAAAAAATCCCGTCAAAAAATCTTTGATTTTTCTCCACCGTCAGCAAATCCTACGATATTTTCCTCGCAAGGGTATAGGGCTGCCGTAGAGGTTGTCCTATACATCCTGGTCACCCAGATGGCCGCTAATTGCTGTCCCGAGCAGAGTCCTTGCCGGTTTTACGCCTTTTGCGAGCCTTTTCTGCCTAGATCGATAAGTCAAACAAGGAAATGGATTTTACCAAGCCTCGAAGGCTCTCCTGACCATCAGCAAAGTTGTTGCTAGGTTCTGGTAGACTCAGCTGACCTTCTGGGTAGCATTTCTGTAAGGCCTGTGTTGAGGATTAGTCTTAAGCACTTGACCTCCCGTACGCTAGGAATCGCGTGCTTGTCGAGGGATATATCGGTGCCTTTCATCCTCTTTGAAGTATATTGTCTTCGCCTTCTCTGGATTCAGGTCAAGATGATGACTCTTTATCCAGGTGAGCGTGCCGTCTTGTTTAAGCTTTGAACTATCATGCTTTCCATTAGCTTGGCCATTGCGTTCAGTAGATATATTAGTTTGTGGACCGAGGCCCCTGCCGCGCTCCTGGCTTAGGCATCAGCATGAGGTCTGCCGCTTACCGATCGGTCAGAAGCTGCCCGCTCTAAGGAACGTAATTGGAGCGGGCAAGAAATCGGCTCGTATTCGGCAAAATTCCCGGACTGGGCAGGATACCCCAAGAGGTAGTTAAAATTCTTACAAGACAATTCCCGCAAATCGTCCTAAGGAGCGTATTAGCACAGCCTTTGACAATAAGAATGGTCGTGCAGAGCGTCACTCTTGTTGAATTTTCAGCTCCGGACGCAAGACGGGCGCCACCTGGAGCGGCCATGGTGCAGCAGCCCCAACTTTTCCGGAAAGTCCGGACAAGATATAGTCCTGGAGCGAAAAATATATAAGGATGCGGGCAAGTTCGGTACGCTGATAAATTCGGCGAGGTGGACTAAGAGTAGGATCTCTACATATATACAGACTCCCGTAGGATCTATACATATATAAATAGGGGTTAGCTGGGGCGTGCTGCACACATAAAGGCGCGTACAGAACCTGCAGAGAGTGTCGCTCAAATGTACTCGCCACAAGGCACGCAATGCCCTCTGGCGGGCGCGGCCTAGCAATCAAAACGCCAGTACACAGCCGTTAGGAAAACAACTGTCAGACGTTCCTTACGAACTTCCTCGAGCAACGTATAATTCCTGCAATGCAGCGTGGATGCCTTTGACAGTAATCCAATTAAGGGCATTTTACGTAGGATCGTTGCCGGCAAAACCCACTAATGTTGTCAAAATTTTCGGGGTGGCGAGCTCAGGGCGGCAAGGAATCAAATCTATTTTAGTATCTCAACGTCTGAAATGCGGCATCTCAAGCCGTTAATATGATACTACGTGAAAAAAAGCGAGGGCCATCCCGTTAAGGCATCCTCGCTTTCCCGTGGCTCTTGGAAAACACACCCGCCGGGAGTAGTAAATTCGTCCTCCGCCCCATGACTGTTTTATGTGATGCGCAAGCAGTCACCAGTCAGGTAACGGCACGAGAAGAGACAAGTTTTTAGTGCGTTAGAGCTCTACATTACCGGCCCACGCTTTCAGGGAGCTTCTCTGTCGTTATGACCATGTGTGCAAAAGTAAGTTCAAATTGCTATTGCAAAAATGTTCATTACGGGAGCTGCCATTTTGCCATTCCTGTCTTAGACTTCATTGTCATTAGACACTGCTACCGCGTGGATAAGGTAATCATTAAGTATATGAATTTGTTCACGAATATTATTTTTGTCTTCATGATCTAAAGCATATTGTTCCTGGCCACGCAACCACCCTTTCGGAATCCTATTGCTACAGTTATTCCCCAATACACCTTTAAACCCTTCGCACCTACAAACGTAACCTACCAGTTCATGACTTGCTTTGCCCTAAAAAGACTGCAATAAAATATTCACCTCATATTCGCCCTCAAAGGAGAGTTCTGCCCACTCTCAAATCCAGTCCATTCTCAACTACGCCAGTAGTCCTTTGAAAGGCACAAAAAAATGTTTGTGCTACACCTGTAGTTGTCATCTCTCTCCAGAAACTTACCCTGCTTCTCATCACTCTACGTTGCTTTAAAATATTAGAACGTAGCCTCGGGAACTGTATCGGCAAACGACTTTGTCCCCCGGTTCTAAATCGAATGCTGCCTTTAAATTTGCAAACATAGTGTACATAAAAGTATCGCCACGGTCTGGATGGCGTGTTCTAGGTTGCTCCGAGCAGCTCCCGTGTCGCGGTTGGCTTGTATAAGTCGGCATTTTTCTCCTGAAAACATACTGCTTTTTCAGAATTACATTTTCCTGTCTCTATTGAGCAGCACCTTCTGTTCTTCCACCTCAGCTACGCAAGTAGACTGTCTCCTGTAACGCCCCGACTTAATATTTTCCCATTATTTCTGCTTTTTCTTCTTACGAGTTCTTCTAGCAAAAACTTATTCCGACAATACCTCATCAACAAACGAATCCTAACGAACTCTCGTTCAGCCTATTAGCTTCTTTAGCCGTCCTGCACAAAGGGCTTTGTGCACCCAATTTACCACGACACTTGCTGAGTAAAGCTAACATATCCAAGGCATGATTATATATATATATATATATATATATATATATATATTTATATATTATTATACAAATAATATTCTTTATATATGTTAATCAAATATCTTCTTCACGCTTCCGTCAAAAGAACTAGTGCAACGATTTTTGATCCAGCGCTGTGCATTCCACTGCATGGTACTTGGCACACCTCTGCAGGCAGAACCGGCAGGTGCACAACTCGTACTCCTCGTGAAAGGCTGCGTTTGAACATACGAAGTAGTGATAACCATGCACTATGTACCTAGCGTATACGTGGCGACTGTCACATGCAGGACCACGCTAAAAGTGCAAGGCATTGAAAACGTCAAAACCGCCGACCTCCCGTCAGCCCTGTTCGATTTTAGCTCCCCACTCTGAAATAAAACATTCGTAAGGTACTGTACGCGGAATCTTCAGCCTTAGTCGAATTGTTTCTGTAGCCAGTGAACAGCCTGACATGAGATAAACAAAGCGGGTTGCTGCCATTTCGTTGTACCTACTGTAACAATCATCGCAATAACCAAATTAACTGCCTGTGCATAGCTGCCAAGGATCAACCGCCTACTTGAGATCCGCTATCCGGAGGGTCCACTTAATAAAGCTTTGGCTAACGGGCCCCCTTAAACAAAACCACTCTCCTAAATATTGGGCCACTATAAGGGTAACACTTTAGAGAAGGGGGTACCTATCTACTTAACGGCTTTTTATAATATATATATATTACCAGACGAACCTGGCCTATGGTTCAGGACCATCCCACCTAGTAATGCCCCAGAGCATTATGCCCTCGCAGACAGGTCTTCAGCAGGGTGATCCCCTGGGTCCCCCACTTTTTTGTTTGTGTATCAAGGAATTGGTGGATTCACTGCAGTCCCCCCTTAATGCCTGGTACTTGGATGACGGGATTCTGGGCGGGGACCTTCCGACCGTACTTGACGATATCCGGAAAGTTATTGATTTTAGTGTAATTAGCGGGCTGACACTGAACCCGGTCAAATGTGAAGTATATGTCACAGCTCCCAAAGAATTTGAGCCATTAGATTTAACTGACCTTTTTAACTTGCTCCCGGGCTGTCGCGTAGTGGACAAGGTTAACCTGGAGCTGCTAGGTGTCCCCTTATTGCCGGACGGCATTGCAAAAGCATTAGACAGTCAAAAAGATAAACTCGACTTCGCCACAGGCAGACTACCTTAATTGGGCGCCCACTGCGGTCTATTCCTTCTTAGATCTTGTTTTTCAGCCACGAGGTTAACACACCTTCTTAGAGGTTCCAACCTGTTTTTATCACCAGAGCTTTTACAACCATTTAATGGACTTAGTTTAGACATTTTAGAGATCATACTAAATCTTAAGCTGACTGATGCGGCAAGGGAACAAGTAATGCTCCCGGTTTATTTAGGCGGTCTAGGTATACCGGACGCGGTCATGATGGCAGGACCCGCCATCGTAGCGTCATTGACCCAGGCGGCGGACAGGGTTAAAACTTTATTGGACAGTGACGGGTGGGATGCCTATAACGTTGAACTTAAAAAGCTGACCGAAGAATTGTCGCTGCTATTTGATTCTCCTCCGGAGGATAGGGCTAACCAGGGTAGTTGGACAGCCCCCTTACATGAAAAGCGACTAGCAGGCCTGATTAATAGAGCACCTTCTGTTGCTGATAGAGCCAGGCTACGAGCTGTTAGCAGTCAAGGGGCTTGGGCTTGGCTACAGGCCCTACCCTGCCCGCGAATTGGGACTCTGTTAGACGACGAGACGACGCGTATAAGCGCAGGGCTGCGGCTTGGTGTTGACCTAGTCGTGCCCCACCGATGTCGTTGTGGTGATTTCGTGGACGCCTTGGCCCATCATGGCCTGTCATGCGCGTTGAGTGCAGGCCGACGAGCGCGTCACTCCGCTTTAAATGACACCTTTAGCCGCGCACTTAGGTCCGCCGGCTTTCCGTGCGTTCTAGAGCCCCCGGGTCTTTCGAGGGATGATGGAAAAAGACCTGACGGTCTGACTTTGACGCCGTTTAAGCGTGGCCACATGCTTGTTTGGGACGCAACTGTAACCGACTCATTAGCCCCTTCGATGGTCGGTGCAGGTGCGGACCGAGCAGGTCATGCCTCCAGGTTAGCTGAGGCTAACAAATGCAGAAAATATTCAAGCGTCGATTATCCGCACGAATTTTGTCCGTTGGCGTTCGAGACTATGGGAGCTGCAGACCCCCTTACGCTCAAGTTGATTCAGCGGGTCGGTAAAAGCCTTAATCTTTCGACAGGAGACTTGAGGGCATCCGAATTCTTGCGTCAGAGGCTGTCGCTCGACATTCAACGAGGAAACGCAGCGTCTGTTCGGGGCACATTGTTAAACTGGGCTAACCCTGGGTTAGAGAACCCGTGATCACACGTTCGCGCGGAGACAATTGTCCACTCCAAAGTGCTAACATAGATAAATTATATAAATAAACATATATATATATATATATATATATACAGAGTCATTCATGTTGTTATGTACTTCTTTCGAGGTTTGATAGGTCTCGGCAAACAAATAATTTTTCCCTATGGAGGGAGGACGCGGAAACGTCTTGTTTAGGAGAGAGAGTGAAGTTTATAAAAGTAGTTATTCAGCTTTTTTTCTCCTACATAGTTGTGCGAAATCTACGTTTGCGGGAGAACCAACGCATGAATAAACCGATTACACCGGCGTGTTCGGAAAAAAAATCTGCACAACGGAAGACAATTCACTAGCTTGCGTAGCAAGAAGCGAATACCCTGATTAAGGAAAGTCATGAAAGGTCGATATTTTACGTTAACGCTTTTTCATGAAAAATCGTTCCATTGCGACCAAAAATGTACGTCCAAAAGACCACTCTCACGCAATAGCAAATATAATGCCCACCACTTTCGTACCAAGGTGATGGTACTGCGTTACGTAATTGTCAAGTCACTAAGCGTTTGACTTAGTGACTTGACACTCAAATATGACACACAAATATATATATATATATATATATATATATATATATATATATATATATATATATATATATATATATATATATATATATTATATATATATATATATATATATATATATATGCAGAAACTGCTAACAAATCTAGCCTATACAAGTGTTGCGTGTCGTAAAAATTAACTAAATATTTGAGAAAATAGAGAACAGATTCGTGTAGTGGTTCAAGTAGTAGTGAAGAAGGTAGTCGAACCCTGTGGCTTGGTGCGCCTCGCTATCGGGGAAGACGTATAAGTGCACGAGTTTGAACCCCACCGTTGCACCTTTGTATTTATGGGGTCCATCTTACGAAGCAATGCGAAAGCAGTTCCGTGGACGTTAAATGTTGGCTGAGGGCCAGCCCAAAAATAATGTTGCTGGAAAAGGTAACATTTTCCTACTAATCTGATGGGCCTAGTCAGGCAGTTTTTTTTTAGAATAGGGAGTTTTGGGAAATGTTCGTTTTATAATTTGGATAGACTGCTATATTTCGGTAGGAATTATCCAGGCATTGGGAAAAGAGTACATGTATTATCTAACGAAGTAATTTAATAACATATTTAGAGGGGGCAGAATCCCGGAGGGTTGGCGCAAGGGGAGAGTTTCTCTTCTTTCTAAGGAGGGGGTAGATAATGACAATTTAGAAAATAGGCGACCAATTACAATTACACCTATAGCGTATCGAATATTTATGCAGGTGTTTTAGAGTAGAGTGCAGGTATTCTGGAGACAAATCAGAAAATAGGAGAATGGCCGTGCAGATTTAGGAAAGGGTATAGGCTAGACGACAATTTTTTTATTAAGTCAGGTTGTAGAAATATTGAGATTGCAGGGACAAGGGTGTATGGCAGGATTTTTAGATCTTAAAAAAGCATATGATATGGTGGACAAAACCAAGTTATATAAAATTATGTTAGAGAAGGGTTTGGAGAGAATGTGGGTGGAGTTACTAGAAGAAATTTACAGGAATAACATGGTAAGAATAATAATAGCAGCCGAACAATCTAAAGAGTTTATAGTTGCTAAGGGGGTCAAGGCAGGGCTGTCCGTTGTCATCGGTGATTTTTTAATGTATATAGAGAGAATAACGTGAAGGATAAATAGAACGGGTTTAGGATGGCAAATAGGGGAAAAAGGTGTGTATATCAAGACACCCGTGCTGCTGTTTGCTGACGATATGGTAGTGTTAGGGCGGGGTACTAGCGAAGTTCAACACATGTTGAATGCATGTGGGGAAGCAGCAGAAAAACTGAGCATGGCGTTTAATAAAAAAAGAGCGCAGTTTCAGCATTTATTGGGACTAGGGGGGCAAATAATCTTGTAGTACAAAGAAAAAAATTGGACTATAAAAGTCAGTATAAGTATCTTGGGGTGACAATGACTACAGGGGATGATTATTTAGAGAAAGAAGATATAATAAGGAGGAAGAAGGCTGAAAGAGGAAGAAATGCAGTAAGGTGTAAGGGCCTCTGGGGGTTTAATAAATATATAGTAACAAGGAATATATGGAGGGCCATATATGTGCCAAGATTGACCTTTGCTAATGCCTCTCTGGTCCACAGCGCAGGGTTGAGAAAGAAGATAGAAACAATACAAAGAGAGGCGATAAGATTTGCATTGGGTTGCCGTTTTAATTGCGCCAGGGAATTTTTTGAGGGGTAAGGGGGAATGTCAACATTTATACAAAGGGAAGTACAACGTAAGCTTAGACTTAGTAGTAGGATTGAAAGTGTCACAAGTAAAAGATGGGTTAAACAGATGCAGCTGGCAAAGACGCCACTTAGGATTAAAACGAAGTGGGATCGCGGAGTAGAGTTCGCAGCTAGGAAGATTGGGTACAATTGTCAGCAATGGCCAAGAGCGATGGTATCAGAGAAAGTGGTGAAATTGAGAATAAACAAGTCATATAAAGACAAATGGAAATTGGCGATGAGCCCCAGATCAAGTTTGGCAACGATGTATGAAAAGGAAAAGCGGGAAAGGGGCGGGGTAGAATGGGTATATGATAATTCAAGAGCGAGTGGGCTATTGGCAGATGCCAGGGCAAGGGTGTTGATTACAAGGATACATAGAGCTAAATATAAGGAGGGGCAAAGTACGGCATGTCGAACATGTGGGCTAGAGATTGAGTCAATTCAACATATTATTAAATAATGTATAGCCTTAGGGGGGAGCAGAGATATAAAGCTGTCGGAGGCTGTCGGAGGCCCTAGCTCTAGGACCAAATGTTAGAAATGACCTGGTCGATATTACAAAGAGGAGGTTGTCACAATGGAAAGCAAATACTCAGTAGGTATTAAAGTAGACATGGATTATATGGATGCGTAGGTAATATATGTGCTGCCGCTCTAAGCGCCCCTGATATAAAATGGTGACATGTGTATTTAGGCATACATGCCAAGCGAACAATAAATCAATCAATGGAAAATCTTACAGGGCAGCCATACGTCGGAAGGAGTGTAAGCCACAGAGAGCCTACAATAGAATAGCTCATAACTTCGGCTAGCTACAACGAGGAACTGCTGAACTAAGAAATCCATCTTACAGTACTACCATCCTGCGGAGGTAACAAATTTCAGGACAGGGATATATTTATATATATATATATATATATATATCACATGGCCCCTATAATCCATCCCAAAAAGATATTATTATATCTAAAATACAAGCCCTCACAAACACATTTCCCAAACGCAACATAATTTCAACAGACCTTACTCATCTGTCAAATATAATTTGCTCAGGTGAGAATTACACTATCGCCTTAAACGAATTTCTGAGCAAACATTTTACACACACTGTCCGACGTCGTGTCTTTAGAGAAACACCTTCCACTGAAGCGCGAGTATCTAAAAGGCAACAGCGACGTCAAGACTACGCAACCACTCAAAAACTTTTTAGCCAAAACCAATCCAAATGCGCTCATGAGGTGTTGGACGGCAAACACACCATACACAACATGCAGGCCACCGAGGTTGTAGAACACTGGGCCAACACGATGACACAACCACCCCCTGAACCACTCCCTTGCCCCGTATACACTCCCAACTCTGATCTCTTTGAGGTTTCCCTCCCTATCTCCCTAAAGGAAACTCACGTAGCTCTCCGCGAACCTTCAAAAGCACTAGGCTTGGTCGGGATTTGTCTTTCGTCCCTCCGTAAACTCCCGTTAGAAGTAGTCTGTTGTATTCTTAACATACTATTAATTAGCGATATTGCCTCAGCCCATGAAACTGCTCGCTTAGCGTTCATCCCTAAAATTAACAATGCCACATCCCCAAGCGATTTGCGACCCCTATCTATTAGTTCATACTTACAACGAACGCTTAACAAAATTCTTTCTAGACGCCTCCAGAACTCTATTAAGCTTCTCCCAATTCAGCGAGCGTTTCTCCCCTATAATGGTACCTTCGAGAATCTTGCGGATCTGGATGGTATCCTTAACGATGCCAAGTCTGCAGGACGTGAGCTCAGACTCGCCTCAATCGACCTCCGTAAGGCGTTCGACATGGTGAGTCATGACTCCGTCCTGTGGTCACTTCGGACTCGCGGATACCCGGAGGTATTCATTAACTATATCGAACGCTTGTACCTCTCATCTAAAACTCTCATAGAATTTGGACAATAATGTCGCACATTTCGGCCAACTAGGGGTGTTAGACAGGGAAATCCTCTGTCCCCCCTCTTATTTAATCTAGTTCTCGGCGACATTCTTTCAAAATTAGACAAAACTAATATCGGGTACCAACTTACTGATGACTTCCGCCTTATGGGCTTAGCCTTTGCGGATGATCTCATCCTCTTAGCCTCCACGAAATCCACTCTCCAACGGCTCCTTAATATTGCGGACCCACTTTTGAAATCCCGAGGCCTTGAAATTAATACTAATAAAAGCTTTACTATCTCCCACCTATATAATAGGAAGGAAGGTAAAGGTTTTATCAATACCGTACCAGAATTTAACGTTGGAGATCGGCAATTGCCAGCTAAAGGTATGAGCGATCGATGGAGATATCTTGGAGTCGACTTTGACAGCAATGGCAGAGTTGACTCCACCAGGAATATACTCCTTAATTTACTCAACAGACTCACGATAGCTCCCCTTAAACCCCACCAAAGACTCATATTGTTGAAAGACTTTCTCATTCCCCGTCTCCTATATAAACTGGTCTCCGGTCCCAGACCATCATACGCACTCCTTAGTGACCTAGATAAAGAGATCAGAAAGGTTGTTAAGTCGAAATGGCTTAAGCTCGAAAACTCGGTGCCGAACGCCTACCTGTACACGCACACAGCACACGGCGGTCTGGACATCCCCTGCCTCCAAACATTCATTCCCAGACTCCGCCTCTCCCGCCTGACAGCACTACAACACTCCACGCACCATGGGGTTTAATGGATGCTAACCACCGAGCACTTTAAAAAAGATCTTGCGAAAACAAGACTTCTTTGCGAGCGCTTGGGAACCTCCATTGAGACCGCTACACAAGAGACCGACTACTGGTCTCAACAACTACACAACACGTTCGATGGGGCACATTTTAAAAAAGCACACGAAACGCCCTTTGTACATTACTGGATTAAGGGTATGCCCTACCTATCTGGTAAGGAGTAGTTAAACCTACTAAAGCTCAGGATCAACGCACTACCAACGCGTGCCAGATTGGCCAGGGGACGCCCGGGCTACAACAAACGTTGTAGACACGGGTGTCATGCGCCTGAGACGTTGGCTCATGTCAAGAGTGGCGCTCCCCGACCCGCAAAAACCTCGCAGATTCGGATCCATCACTATCTCTATGAGTGGTGTATGGGACTCCGAATCTGCGAGGACGCTCTTGGGGCTCGGCGTCACGAAGAGGAATCTTATGGATCTCACCGTTTTAACTTTGCACAGGAACCTGAGGATATACCGCTCGGCACCGCGGGTCCAGAAGAAGCGGGGGCTACCATTAAGCAAGGACACGGACCAACTGATATTCTAACTTTCACGTGAAACACCCTTTTTACCACCATTTTTATTAAGGCGAGAGCACTTGCCGAGTATGCAAACGTATTGTAAATGATCTAATCATCACAATATTTTCTATATATATATAATATATTATATATATATATATATAGATATATATATATATAATATTTATATATATATATATATATTAAATATATTATATAATATATATATTTATATATATATATTATCTATATATATCTATATATTTATCTATTATATATATATATATATATATCTATTTTCATATATATATATATATCTAGTATACTATATATATATAATCATATTATTATTATATATATATATATATATCTATGGGTCCTAGGATTTCGGGTTACATCCGTGCTGGAGTTAGATCCGGCCAAATGCGAGATATGCCTCTTTGGCCCTACTCTTGAGGCCCCCGAAATACAGTCACTCCGAAACCTTCTGACTGGCTGCAAGCTAACCATCAAGGATCTAGAGCTACTGGGTGTGCCAAATTGCCCCGAGGGGCTCCCAGCAGCAATCGAGCATTGGAGATTAAAACTAAAAAATGCCGCCGCTCGTCTTCCTTTTCTGAGAGCTTATCGGGGACTTTTCTTACGCAGGTTCTCCTTCTCGTACTCAAGACTAATCCACCTTCTTTGAGGGGCTGATATGTCGAATCGAACCGACGAGTTGCAAAGGCTCAACGACTTGAGACTGTCTACCCTCGAGTCTTTGCTGATACATCTCTACCGCCTAGCGCGCGAGAACATTGCTACTTGTTTTGAAAGGTGGCCTCGGGGTACCAAATTTACTGACCCTGACCGGGTCTGCTATAGTCTCGTCAATGATAAGCGCGAAAAACAGGGATCCTCTTTAGATTTAGCGAGAGTGGACCAGCTTAGAAACCGCTTAGCCCATCTTTAAGAGAACCTCGGCCTGAAAACGTACTATCCCAACGTGACTGGAGTTCCCCTTGGCACGACAAGGTACAACGACGTCTCTTTAACGAAGCTGCCGACGACACAGCCATAACTCGCTTAAACGCCGTATCCGCCAAGGATTCAGGGGCCTGGTTACACGCGCTTCCCAGTGCCCCCATAGGTACCCTTCTTGATGACGAGTCGATTCGCATAGCAGTAGGCCTACGACTACGGGCAGACATAGTTAGCTTTCATCGGTGCCAATCACCCCGACGACAAATTACGGACTATCGTGCATTATTAGTGCAGGACGGCGCCCAAGACATGCCGCTATTAATAAGACCCTTAGCAGAGCCCTTAGGTCGTGCGGTCGTCCGTGCATTTTTGAAGCCCCAGGCCTCTGCGCGGAGGACGGCAAACGTCCATAAGGTATGACACCGTTACCGACTCCTTAGCTCCTTCTATGGTCGGTGGGGGCGCATTCGAAGCTGGTTATGCAGCCCACCTTCGGAGACTAACAAGCTGAGAAAATACTCATCAATCTGCTATTCCCACGAATGTTGCTCTCTCGCGTTTGAAACCCGGGGTCCCCCTGGCGTTCGGACCAAGCAGCTGATCCGCAAAGTCGGGACCTTGATAAACCTTATATATACAGGACCTAAACAAGTTAAATACATTATCAACAATTGAACAAATCTACCATAGAGTTGAAAACTACCACAGAGAAGCTGTTTAGCGCAATATCTTGTTGGCTTCTAAGGTTGAGAGCAAATATACAAGTGAAAACTAAATTCACCTCTATGGAATACTATAACGCTGACAGATGCTCCAAACGGTTAATCCTGAATATAAGTACTACGGCGTTTTTTGGTTTATGGACTGTAAACAAACGTGTCTAATAAACAGCAAATGTCCAAGTATACTTTTGATTGCTTTGGAATACATGACATCACTTAACTAATTAAAATTTAGATAAAAAGAACAATGAATAATTGCTGCAGCAACACACTAATGCTACGGCGCTATTATTGCTGAGCTAAGCTTTCGAAAAGTTTATCGACCTCTGTATCCAGGAAGGTTTCTTGTGCAGACAACAACATAAGAAAAACTGCTACATAATAGGTTCTTGTTGTTGTTGCTGTTGTTTTTGGTGTGTCATCCTGCAAGCTAACGTTTTGCGTATTGTGTTTGTATAGGCGTTGCTCCTGCTATCATTAGAACAAGAGCTATTTACTCGGAAGATTTTGCACGTCCCTTTTATTGGTTATACCACCCGTTTACTGGGTTGCTGTCCGCAGCGTGGCCTACGTTCAGCAACGCGATATCAATGTCACTTAGCCGTCGTGTCGTAATTCACTTACGCATTAAGCGTTCAGGAGGTCGATGCTCTGATGCAAGGAGTTTCCACCGTCCGTCTGGACCAAATTGTATTTCGGTTCATTCCGCTCTTCCCCCTGTGCGTACATTGCGTTAGGGGTCTAGGAGATCGATGCTATAAAAGCCCAGACAGACCGGTACCAGAACACAGCGATGGCAATGCACACCAGGAGCATCACGGCAATCACGTTTTGCGCTAGCCCTCTCTGGACACGCCGCACAGCTGCGCCAGCCGGACGCTTCCGTCCTTTCCGTCCAGCCGTCCGACGTGGTTGAGGCTGCATCGATTCGCCCTCCGTCTTGACTTCTTCAGACTGAAGCTCTGTGTCGGCCGACATAAGCGGAGCCCCAGCTTGATCGTCGGGGATTCCAGCGCTCTCTTTCTCACCAAGGGGAGACGCGTTGGGGTCGGCGTCACTGCCTGCCCCTTCATCCCCTGGCACATCATCCTCACGATCCTTAGGAGTAGCCGAAACGGTGGCCTGTTTAGGCTTTCCACTACTTCTCCTCTTGACACTTTTTCTAGGTCTTCCAGATTTTCTACTTCTTCTGTGGACTGGCGGCTTCTTTGAAGCTCGTTTCTGAAGCGACTTTCGCTTTTCGTCGTCAGGCTCTGGCCCACCAAACGCAAGCGGCGTTGACCCTCCACTCAAATCCTTGTCTTTGTCCACTCGCTTTCCGATGGGCACGAACTGATCTGAAGGCGAGTCTTGGTCAAGAGGTATTTGAGATATAGCAGCTGATTCATTAAGTGTAGGTGGTGCTTTTGAGCCCCTTTCCTTCGAAGCACTTCTGCTCCTACTTCTTTTCGAACCCCTCTGCGAACCTCTACTTGGTGGTTTTCCTGATGACCTTTTAGAGCCTTTCGAGGACGATCTTCGTGAGTGTTTTCGGGATGCTTTTCTTGACGGTCTTTGTGTAGACTTTCGGGTTCCTTTTGATGATCTTCGTGAAGGTTTTCGAGATGCTTTCCGTGACGACTTTCGCGATGGCTTTTTCGAGGACGCTCTGGAACGACTCGTTGATGGCATCCTTAGTAATTTTTTGGAAAGCCTCTTTGATGATTTTCTAGATGCCCTTGACGGTTTCTTGGAAGACCGTTTTGAAGACCTCTTGGATAATTTCTCTGGCCTGCTAGATAAACCTTTGGAGGGCTTTCTAGACGGCTTTCTTGAAACCCTTTCAGACAATCTGCTTGAATAAGTGCCTTGAGGCTCTCCCCTGGATAAACTTCTTTGTGAGCGTCGCTTTGACGAAGCTTTTGAACGCCTTCTTGACGGTCGCTTTGAAGTCCTCCCGGTTGACCTTGTCGCGGGTTCTACCAGCGATTTCCTTGAAGGTTTTCTATATGGTTTTCTTGAAGTTTTTCGAGAAAGCCTTTTTGACGTCTTTCCAGATGGTCTTCTTGACGTTTTTCCAGACGATCTTCTTGACATTTTTCCAGATGACCTTCTTGAATGTTTTCTTGATGGCCTTTTTGAATGTTTTCTTGATGGTCTTTTTGAATGTTTTGCAGATGTTCTTACAGGTTTTTCAGATGACTTTCTTGAAAGTTTTCCAGAGACCCTTTTTGAAGGCTTCCTAGAGGTTTTTCTCGACGGTTTCCTAGAGATCCTGCTGGATGCCTTCTTCGACGGCCTTTTAGATGACCTCAAGTGCTTCCTAGAAGACCTACTAGAACGCTTTTCCGACGGCCTGCGCGTACGTCGCTTTGATGATTTTTTTGAGGGCTTTCTCGAACCCCTACTGGGACGTCTGGACGATCTTCTTAAGCTCTTCGACGGTTTCCTAGAATGTTTCCTATGGGGTTCTCCTGATACTCTCCTTGACGATTTTCGCGATACTGGCCTCCTTGAGGATCGTTGAGACCTTCTTGGTATAGGAGTTGGAGATTCCATCGGTAAAGGAACAGTCTGTTCTCTTACTGGCGGGCTTGAAACATCTCTGACTGACGACCTCTTTGGTGTCTTCCTTGGTGGTCTGGCCGAGTGCCTTTTCCGGCTCCTCGAAGACCTGTGGCTCTTACCATGTCCGGGTCGGCTTCTTTTACGGGAGCTGGACTTTCGATTTTTTCGCAACCTGCCTGGCGCCGAATGTCGACCTGTTTTCGGCCTCCTGCCACGAGAACGGCGTTTTCGTTCGCTTTGACCACCTTTTTTTGCGCCCAGTGATCGAATTTTATGGACAAAGTCTCCTATCATCGTAGAAAAGCGTCGATCCCGCTGCTTCTCCACTGATCCTTCGGAACCACCCGCTATGCTCTTCTTCGGTCGTGCTGAGTGCCGACGAGTGGGTTGCGCTCGGCGTTTGGGCCGAGAGCTACGCTTTGAATGTCGAGCGCTTGGTCTTCGCCTTTTTGACGATTTCTTTTTCAAGCCACGGCTACGTTTCCTCGAGTGCTGCGATGGCGTATGACTGGTCCGAGTCGAAATGACAGCACTGAGTTGCTGATCATTGTCTTTCTGAAAGACGGGTTCGAGCTCCTTTGCAAGAAGCTTTATATACTCCGGGTTGTCGCATTCAATGATCACTTCCTCTTTCTTTCTAACAGTCGTTGTCTCTGTTGTCTTGCACTCTTCAGGCATCAGGCACTGAAGAATCGAAGACGCAGATCGGCACGAACCTCCCGACATCCTTGATCCCTGCAACCAAAGCAAAAGACGAACGAATGCAATTAAGTCGATGTAATCGTTAATCAACTCCGAACGAACACAGAAAGAGTGCAAGCTTCCAAAGCACGCTCTTTAGCTAAAGCTCGCGGACATATATAGTTAGTGATAAAGCCTCATACCAAACATTTTTTTAGCATGCTTTTTCCTTAATGGTGTCGACGGTTAAATTAGTATTGTCAGTTTGGCGGAAAACTGAGCTTCTACACGACGACCTCTTACATTATGGGGAAGAGCTTTATGACCAAATATGCGTGCCAAACAGTGATCTGCGTACCATCCGAAATATCTTGCAACTCGGCAACACACTAGTAATTGCTGAGTCGCATTACTCATTAGTTGATTACGCGCTACGTGTCATGACATTAGTGCACAGGAATTTCGAGACCACTTTTGTCACCAGAAGTGACAATAACTAACCTTAATACTTATTAATAGTTAATTTTGTTCCATTTTCCTTATGTCCACTTGAGTAGACAATGTTCCAAACCGGAATAGGCTTGCAAGATATATATATATATATATATATACATATATAGAAAATAATGTGATGATTTACTCAAGTTTCCTTGCAACGTTATGACGGTAATATCCATAAGATTCCTCTTAGTGACGCCGAGCCCCAAGAGCGTCCTCGCAGATTCAGAGTCCCATACACCACTCATAGAAATAGTGATGGATCCGAATCTGCGAGGTTTTTGCAGGTCGGGGAGCTATATATATAGCTTGCAAGCCTATTCAAGACCTCGCCGGTAGGTCTGCTTTCATGTGACGTACTCTCATCTCGTTACGTCTATTAAGCCAAGGCAGCAGGCGTCCCAATCGAGACCACCGGGGTGACTAGGCCCGGGGCATTAACCGATCGGCCCGGTTCCAGTGCGCAGTACACCTTCCCCGCAGAGTCATAGTTACTCCCATATATTTATTTACACTATATATATATATATATATATATATATATATATATAAGCCGAGCTGAGCTACAAGCTTTATTTAGTAAAGCAAAACGTAACCGCCAAAAAACACGTACGCGGTAGTGTGATACGGTATAAAAATAAAAAACGAATTTACAAAAGGTTACTGTTATTTACTCTACTGTAACGCAGAGGTGATTAAAACGATAGACGGAATTTCACTTCGTATTGAACGAAACCGACTACAATCTACTGAATAGCAAGTCTCTTTTTTAAATACACTGAACAGTAATTGTAACAACAAGCTGAAGGTAAGCCCGGTAAAGCTGCATGCACTAAAAATCGCTGTAATTATTGATTCTACAGCTCCGTTGTTCCCGATTAAGCACGACTACAATACAACCTATTATTTCAGTGCTGGACTGGAATGGGCGGCCGCCAAATTTAAAGTCACTCGCCAAGAATGAGGACGTTCTTTAAATCACTGCGTGTATTGATCAGGTATAAAAGATACTCTGCGATCTCACACCACACAACTCGCGCGTCATAAACTCGACTACCACCACTGCACGATAACGAAATCACAGCGTCGCAGTAAGAAACACTAACGTATGAGTTCTCCTATCGGAAACAATTGAAGCAACTAAATACGTGCGGCGATCTTGATATGATCGATCCACAGACCAAGAGCACAGCTTTCACTGTGTAGCAGTACATTAGAATATCGGCGCCTCAATGTGACATGAGTTATACAAAGAAACCCATCTGGTATTATTATGACTACGCCTGCGCTAATTATGATAATGAGTGCTCTCTCGATTGCTCCACAAAAAAAGTCAACTTATGTTCAACAAGTTCTTGAATGTACATGAGAACTAGTCGCATCGAATGGAAAGGTTCGGGATAAACTTTAGAAACGACAAACTTAAATGCAGCATAAAAAGAAATAGCCATATAATGCTGATCGGTGCTGCACCATATTCTCTCGAAGACTGTTGTCTACTACATGATGAGTGAGTTGGAAAAGACAAAATACTAGATTAGACTTATTGACTTTCAGGTAAAAAGGCGAGTAAGAAGAAAATGTTTATTTCCACGAATGTTTGTGCTTTCCAAAGCGTTCACGTTTTAGTCCAGTTTTCTTGAGAATTCTGCTGCCTACGAGCGAGTTCGTACGGCAAAACTTTTGGGGTACTTGGAGGGTCACGCGCTTAAATACATGAATGAAGACTGCGGATGCTATACTCAAACAACAGTCATTTGCACGTATCATGACTACGGTTTAAAACACACGACCAGAAGTGGGCCCCATAAATAGGTGTTCTTCAAATAAATACCAGATACATGATTCCTATAAATAATATAGGTCAGTTCTAAAATAAGTGTTCAATGCCATTTCTGAGAAGTCGGTAAGAAAATAAATTTCCGTGGCTCTTGGCTTTTCGCAGACCACCTCGTGCTGTTGGCACAATGTTACCTCGAGCCCCAGCAAGCCCAATTACGTAAGCCCCTGTTTAGAGAAAACGTTGGTTGCACGTCCAACCTGAAGAAGATTGCAATATTGGTAAACATTTTTTGACGTTCTTGAAGACATTATCCTTTATTTTTTGACGTTCTTGAAGACATTATCCTTTAGGTTTTGGACATTCTCAAAGCCGAGTTGCGTATAGATGGAAAAACCAACGGCGAAAGTATGCAGGCGAAACCATGCTCCAGCGTTTCTTAAACAGAAGAAGGAGCCTACTTAGGTGCACTTGACTCGACGGTGGGTATGCAATTATACTCGAGCGCGATATTGGTAATTTTTTCTGACGTTCTTGAAGACATTATCTTTTGGATTTTGGACATGCTCAAAGCCGAGCTGCGTATAGATGGAAAAACCAGCGGCAAAAGTAAGCGCGATATTGGTAATTTTTTCTGACGTTCTTAAAGACATTATCTTTTGGATTTTGGACATGCTCAAAGCCGAGCTGCGTATAGATGGAAAAACCAGCGGCAAAAGTATACAGGCGAAACTACGCTCCAGCGTTTCCCAAACAGAGAAGCTTACTTAGAAGCACTTTGAACACTCGACGGTGGGTATGCAACTTATACTTGAGCAACAAAGACAAAGCTGGGTCCCTTCGTTGAGGAGGCCAGCCTACCGTCAGCCGACACCGAAAGCAGATAGTAGAAAGCCAGATTGTACAAATTTCGCTCAGAGCTCGGTGTGTCAGCTAACTAAAGACGGCAGTGGAAGCGCCGAAACTCAAAACTGCGTGCCGCTGTTGTTACTCAGCATACGAGCAAGGTGTCCCTGGACCAGACACACACAAAGGCAACACTGAACTAGAGAATTACTTGCATTATATGCGGAACCATTTTGATTTGACCTAACAAAAAGCGCGGCCGGCATGTAGAACTATGTCAACTACACATAGTAGTAGCCAGGCACGATTGGAGTGACGTCGTTGTTTGCTAGAAATAGCGATAACGTTCACAGGCTGAAGTCTGACAAACAAGTTGCACTAGCCACACACACTCCCTAAAAAGTTCCAAGTCAAAGCCTTCTTCAGAACCACAAGCTTACTAGTGATATAACGTCCAGGATACATCCCGGGTTCTCCTGCCGGCCGAAAAGCGAAACGCTGGCGGCATTAGATGATGTAGTCAGTCTTCTGTCACGATTGTGTAATACCTTACTTTAACGTGTATATATTATCTAATAGTCAAAAGCCCTACACATATTTAGTATTAAAAAAACGGACTTGAGATCAACTGAAATAGCAAAGGCGTTTATAGAAACGAAAGACTTGACTTTGTCTATAGAAATCGTTATAGAGAGTCGAAAAAAAATACGTGTCTGAGTATGGGCATCTAATCGATGCTAGGTACATAGCATTTCTAATGACAAATAAACATCTACATCTTTAATCGCGTACTGTATGCATGCGCTATACCGCTTGTTTTAAAGTCCTCCGCTATTGTCAGCTTGCTTTGGTAATTCTATGTTCTGTTTGAGCCTGGACCCAATCAACGATTTCCTTTTCATTTTGCTAGGGGATGATAGCTAGTTAACAATTATTTACGAAAACTCCAGGCAGTATCACTATCCTCTGCAAACGGCACGCACTGGAACTTCCCCAAAAACTGTACATACGACCGATAGCGCAACGATTCTATCTATATACACATAGCTTTATAATCTATATAAACCTGCAAAACAAAGCTGCAGTGGTCGGGCGCGGTGTTGCGTTAGGTCAAATCTTGTTGGCCAGTATATATTTCCAGTGCTTTCTTTAGTTAAAAGAAAAATGGAGAGCTTTAAGTTGGCAAAACGGGGCCATCAAAAGACCTTTCCTACACAAGGGTAGAAGACAGCACACATTTAGTTGGGCACCTCCAGAGCAGCCTTAACATAGAGAGAAAGGGAGGGGAGGGCGGGAGCAGCAAAGGCATGTAATATAATGCCCGGGCTCGTTGGCATCAACTGTTCTGTTTTCACTGTTTCATCTACATCCGTCGCTTTGCTATATACCGTAGCTGCACGGCTGGCTCCGATTGGCAACGCAAATAAAGCATGCTCACCTTTCGACGCTTTCGACGGCACCGGGACGCCATCCTTCCAATTTCGCTTCGTTTTCCTCCCTGAACGAGTGTAGTCTGTGCGTTCAGATCAATGAATTTTGACTAGACTAAGTTCGTCCAATGCTCGCTTTTATGCCTATATAGGCGATAGACGTCGATATACGACCATTCTACGGCTATTTTTCTTCTCGGAATACGAACACACGAGCGAAAGCACCTCACGTACACCAGGGGGGCTTTTTGTCTGAGGTTATTCGCATGCTTTTTGCTGGCCGTCGGCCACTTTATTAGCACGCCATGCCATAGCAGTCAGACTGTCAACATTTTCAATACAGATAGGCCGAAATTAATGACAGCGTTTGGCATTAGTTAGCAGCAGCAGCAGAAATAGAGGAACTCGGCAATGAACGTACGCACTCAGAATTGCAATTTGATTAGGCCAAAGAATTATGAGAGCGGCTATGCCCGCACACAGTCACAGTTGGAGCACTTTGTGGCTTATCGTTTTAACTAGAAAATAAATGCCGACACTCCAACTCATGAGATGGGCCAACAGTAGGCCGACAGGTTCTTTGACACGACGATTGGTATCTAAATGTGAGGAACAAGCTTTTCTATGCACATAATCTATACTTTGACAGATATTGGCAATGCGATTATAGTGTTCAAAACGCGCGCTCGTTAACAAATCTCAGGTGCCCTAGGCTCCTAAATGATGCCCTGCCGCTCAACCGGAGTCATTCAGACACGTGTACATATTAGGGGCACTGAGCAGAATCGACCAGTTCTCGGAACACTATGACTCCTAACGAAAACTGTCGCATTTCCCCAATGCCTGGTATCCGGTAGTGCACGTGTGACAACGAATCTCTCGAAAGGTAACTAAATCATCACTGGTAGACATGATAGATACTACTTAAACTTATTTTCGTTTGCTGTCTGTGTGAAACAGACGTAACCATGTAGTTCAGACCTGCGTGTTGTTTCTTGTCCCGTACATGTAGACCAGCCTCACGCTGCGCTCGGTTTCTCTTAGTGGCCTCAGCTAGGGCCCCCGCTGTAATAAGTGTGTTTTCTGCTGCTGGTGGTGGTGCTACTGCTTTGGTGGAAGAGACATTACATCAGTCGCACCTTTAATGATTATTTATCTGGCGTCGGCGGAAGCCTTCCGGTTTAAGGCCATAGATTGTGCGATTAACAATCCTCTTAGCGTAGCAAGCGGATGTTCTGCACGAAGAGGATCTAGCACGCCTGGGATAGGAAGCCATGTCTGACGTGAACTCAATCGAGTTGTTCACCAACGACTGCTAATGACATCGAGGGAGTCTGTCAAAGCTGCCATTCTTGCTAGCAAAGCATTCGACGAGAGACATAGCAACATGTTGACCCCACTCAGATGACCCACCGTGTCTACTTGAGTGTCTCTAGCGCCCCCACGCAACACCACATCATGCGAGAGATGGCGCGAGGAGATGCTCTTTGGAAACTTATCCCTCAGCAATACAACTGACGAGCGGTCAGTCAAGAGCGGATAACCGAACTGGACGACGTCAGTGCCATGAACCAGTTCCGGAAAACCTGCCGCCTCAACTTTGCCCACATGCGCTGCGCTGGTGTCTCTGGATATCTGGATTCACTAGCAAAACGAGCAATTGATATGTAAAACGCATTACGTGTTTTTCGCCAAAGTTAAACATCATACTGTACAACAAACCATCATTACAAAACATCCCTTAAACCAAAACGGTTCGTCCTCCTGATGAGTTCTCTCCGGCAATTCTTATAACATTTACGCTAAACTCATCTGTACGCATGCAATTCTTATAACAGTTACGGCTAAACTCACGTGTACTCATCTGTACATAAAGTTGTTAGACATTTGGTTTTTTGCTTTTTCTTTGTGAAAACGTAGTTGAAAATAGTTATGAAAACATATATATATTTGATTTTGCGGATGATCATATCAGTTGTGACAGTAACTATTGTATTAACGTCGGAAACAAATATCGCGTGTGTGTGTGTTTTAAATCTGCCATTGAGAGCGTGAAGAAAATGATTTTTAAAAGAGACATCGATTGTGCCGGAACTTCGCGATATTTTTATCACGCTGGATAGCATCACGGCCCACAGTAAATCGACCCTGTCGGCCCCTCTGCGTCCTCTCAAACCGACGTTTTGAGAGGACTTGACTGCACTGTCAAGATTGCACCAAATCGCAACGGCAAAAAACGTGTGCTGTGGCCCAGTTGTGCAATAGTAACAACACCAGAAGATCACACCGATGGCTTGCCGGCTATGGCATGCTAGTAAGGTCGATCCTCGATATTGCAGCAGCAGCATCAGCATCAGCAGCAGCAACAACGTCAAGCAAACCAAACATCGGTTCGCTGCAGTGGGAGTGGACAGACGTATCGATAGCGCGACAGCACCCGAGGCTGCAACATCCGACACCCAAACCAACGGGGGGTTCGGCTGCCGCTTCTTACGCGCTAAAGATTGAAAGTAGCGCAACAAAAGCAGCAGCAGCAGCATCATCTGGCTCGTCAAACAACGGAATGCTGCAATTGGTGCACGCACCACACAAACATCGTCGCCGTGCAGTCGACTCTTAGCCTCCACCCCCCTCCGGTTCTCCGAGAGTACTCCCTCGTCTCACCCCCGTCAAGACGTTCTGGCCGGCGACCGTTTTTCTGGCCGGCGACCGTTTTTCTGGCCGGCTATCTCGGCTGGACACGAACGTGCTTGATAACACGGCGGGCAGTAGCGTGCGTGCTCTCAATCTTGGAGCAAAGCGGCGCCACATTATGCAAGGCGGCGTGACAAACGTGCTTTGTCATATAGCCGCCATATGTAACACACAGCCGACGGACCAGCGAGCTTATCGTGCTGTTTGTTCGTCGGACTGAACGACATTCTAAAGAGCCCCGCCGGTTTTGATTGCCATTAACTGGGACTGTAGAAATGGACGGAACATAGCATTAGCGGCCTGGTGGCGTTCTGCAAAGCCAACAACTATATCAGGCTGGCCGTCTGTTCGATTCCGGTAGCAGCAGTCAATCCAGGTAGGTGGTTATCTGCTCCGCGCTGGTTGCGAGTATGTTAACAGTAATTCTTAACCTATCGGCAAACTAGATTTATAGACTTGGCCGTGTTGTATGGTGATTTCTCGCACATTCAGCGTTACTCCCAGCCGATAGACACAGACGGTGTTAGTCTGTCTATTTTGTCCGTCGTGGAGCAATGCAGGAGGCTAGGCCTGTCGCCCGTGAAGGCGTTGGGTTCCTGAAAACCCGTAAAAGCCCGTATAGGGAACACCGTTTTAAAACTATTTATTAATTGCCGCCCGGATACACTGCCTGAGATAATCGTGATAACCCCCATTACGACTATTCCCTTGTCAGTCTTTAAACTATCTTTATTGTAAGAGCGAGTATGGTGCCATCTTTTGGTGCAAGTAGGGTGCCACGCTCACTAAATAGCATACGATTACGCATAACAAAGGCGTTACCATGATAACCGGAACTTAGTTGGGCGGTGACGTAACAGACAGAGAACTCTCTATTGACGACCGCTACAATGTGTACTGTCGACGTAGAGATAGCACAGAAGACGGCGCATGAATTCTAGCCAAAGAGTCATTAAAATGTTGTGAGGTTGATCAATATTGACCCTGAAGCTGCAGGGCTAGACATTTATTAAAACAAGCATTTAATAAGATGTGCTTATTACCGAGGGTCGTACAGTCAACGTACTGATCTCATACGTAGAATAGGTGAATTGTTTGATTGCGTGTGTGATTGGCCGATGGTAATTCGCGCTTTCGCCCCACCCTTGCGGAGAAGGCGCCTGTCTCGAAGCAAGCAGGCACCCATTTAACAATGCACGCCGTAGTTGCCTACTACGAGCCCTTGCAGCATTTTGCTACAATGCTACAAAATTGATCGTGTCCCGAAAGGCTGCGGATAAGCAGATAATGTCTGCCACCAGTGCGCCAAGCCCGGTCACCTGCCCGAAGAGCGTTTAAGAATGAGCCGAATAGCTTTACACTTAATTCAAAAGGTTTTCCTAGTAGCATTAAATGCAAATACTGTCTTGCGTTACCTGCTGCTTAATGAGCTAAGCATACACACGCGGAAACAGATACGTGGGAACAGACCCGGCTGGATCTGGGTCACAGGAGGTTTAAGTCGAGCGTGTGTTTGTCGCGGCTAGCTAAATCTTGTGCAGATAATAGATGTGTGTAGTCTCAATGATCAGGTGTATGCCAAACTGACTTGCTGGTGCACTGTCAAGTCCTATGCCGGTAAACAATATAATCCAGTCATAATTATATTAATGTTATCCAATAATAATTGTTTTGTGTATGATTGTTATGTATAGATATGATGTAAAACCACAACAAAAATTTAAAAAAATGCATTGTATATACATAATATATATATATATATATATATATATATATATATATATATATGCGGGAAGTAAAAGAGGTAGATGTGCAATGCGGCTGTCCGGACTTCCAACTTTCAAGATTATTATATCCATATACAAACGTGTTTTCTAAAGTGGGGGGTAAACAACTGCACCCCTGTATTTGACTAGTGTGCTTTAGCTCGATATGTACGACAGCTAAAACCATAATGTGTAGTAAGTAGTAAAAATCTATGTAGTGAGAAGTAAGGATTTTCTCTTATTTGTTTTTTTGTTTTGTGAAAGCCCAAATAGGGTCCATATAATGTGTCAGTTAAGAGAACCTGAAAAAGTCGTACTCGGCGATGAACTAATGTCCTACGAGAAAAAACAAGGCTGCAGCAGTATCGACCCCTACTGACAAAGTAGTGCTGCGCTTTAATAGAGTTTCGCCTGCCGATGTGTTCCTAGCTTTTAGGACGCATAAAATTATAAGCGTAGAAAGCCCGGTGCTGACCGAATACTTCACGTTATGCGGTCATCGCCGGACGTACCGCAAGAAATCCATGCTGTTTTCGACGTAGTTTTTTAAAAATAAAATTTGGTTTATTCAATTCACTCAAAGTAAAAATATTGTTTACTTGAAGGTTGTGCCGGTAATTATTTATTTGTCTTCACCTTTCTGGCGAAAAAAGTAGTGCAACAATCTAGGCTCTCGTGCTACGCACTTCATTGCATGGTATTTGGCACACTTCTGCAGGCAGAGCCGGCAGGTGTACGACTCGTGCTTCTTCGAAAGGCTGCGTTTTAACATACAACAGAACCGTGGCCTACGTGCACGATGTATACGTACGGCGGCCGTCAAGTGCTGTACCAGACGAAAATTGCAAGACATTGAACGCGTCCCCACCACCGACCTCTTGTCTGGCCTGTTCGACTTTAGCTACCCACTAAAAAATAAGACATTTGTATGGTCTTCTATGGTGCATCTTGGGTCTTAGTTAGATTGTTTCCGCAGGTGTAAACAGCCTGACATGTTGAAGGCAATATCAAGCATGAGGAGAGTCGCTGATGAGAAAATAAAGTCTTCGGACCTCACCCGCTTTCGCGTAAAAAGATAATAGCCGCTCCGTTTACTTGTCCGTTTAAATGTGTCATAAACACCTTTCCCGTGTAACGAACCCAGAGGCCAGAATGTGGGAAAAAGTTTGCAACCTACAACGGTTGGTCACGGGCAGCCAATCGATGTTCAAGTCTGAATTTCATGGTTTAGTCTTTCTGGTGGTAATTTCCAGTCCTTTAAAAATAAGAAACATCTCTACCATAGAGGTTATGCGCTTGATGGCACCTAGGTCGTGATGCGCAATCACCGTGTCATCTGCATACATCTTTATTACGGCATTTAGTACTTCTGCCGGACCTTACAGAGAAAATGGGTTTACAAGACGCAGCCTAGCGCGTCCCCCTAGGAAGTCCCCACAGTTTGCTAAATCTCTGATGCATCATGTTTACCATCTACCAGTAAAGTGTTCTCAGGGTGCGATCCACATACTCTAGTCGGAAGTTGAGCGGGCGTTCGCAAGATAAGGCCACTTAATAGACAGTCTTCCTCAATTGTGTCATGCCTTTAAACAAGGTGCTGAGAGATATACTCGCAGATATGATGGTGCCCAATTTCGGCAACTTTTACCTGTTAGTCGTGCAAAAAATGCTGAAATAGTTCCGTGATTGGTTACTTTTTGCCGATGAACTGGTATTATTAGTAAATTATTCGTACAAGTACATAAACTTTCTTGTAAATATATATATATATATATATATTTTTTTTTTATCATCATTTATTTAAGTGTAGCAAAATATACATTTGTGATGTAAGAACGTGTGCACAGCCCGCTGGGGCATAACTCAAGGCACTAGGTCCAGACTTGGGCTGGTCCACCTAGCCAGGGTACCTCTCACCGAAGCGGCATTCCCCCTCTGAACATCTAATGACAGATATGACTATATCTAATGACTAAATATATATATATATATGACAGTTATTTGGAGGTGACATGCATGCATAAATTGCTCCGCTAATGTATATGCTTCTACACTTGTTTAATGTGCAGTATGATATGTACAGCACTTTCATTACGTTGTACGACTTTACTGCCTTGTGCATGTTTCGTCTTTTCACTCACCTTATAAATTGCATTTAATATTTGTTTGACTTCCTATATTTTATTTGCTTATATATTAAATCGCATCTAATTACACATTTTACTTTTGACCAAGAACTAAAGCATTGTAAAATGCTATTCCGTAGACTACGTTTGAAACTTGAGAAGTTTTCGACTAGCCGATATTTCAAACAAGTGGGTTCGATCATGCTTAGAAGAACGCACGAACTTCAACGAAATGGCCTACTCGGCTGTATTGAGAAAAGCCGCCCACAAATGGCTCGCGCTGAGAGGTTTCAGCCCGGTGTATCAACATTCTATCCTTGTGAAGGACACGGTTTCATGTTCTTTATATTTTCCCACACAAAGTCGTCTTTGCGTGTTGCCCTTGTTCTAAGATCAAAGCGAACTACACAAGCGATGCTGCAACCGGCAAACGAATAATATCGTTTGACATGCTAGAGCCAAATTTGTTAAATATCAGTAGATATCCCGCATAACCAAATACCCGCATACTTATAATGCTAGTATTGTATGTGCACTATATACGGCCATATAATACAGCAAAGCTATTTAGTGTATATAGAGTAGGACTCATGATACGAGAGTTTGCGAATAACCAAACCGCATTATGGGGAATCTTCTAATATTGTGACATGTCCCTTCGTGTTGTGAGAGACAAAGGTGTCTATATTTTACGTTTTGACTTACAATTGTTTGAGCAGTGGAACCATGCAAAGTGGACATTGTATGGTTGTTAAAGACTTAAATAGGTTGACGCAGATAGAACTATTAAAAGCCATCAAGAAAGATAGTAATACAGCAACGCCAAAGCTTCTACTTGAACTCAAGTCAGCTAAATCTATAACTAGGAGTTACACTATCGCGTATTATTAGCGGGCTCGTACATATATTAAGAGCTACAAAGACAAATTAAAGAAATAGAGCAAGGAGACTTAATAACAAGAACGCATGTGAATCCTGTCAGCATGTACGTAAGGATTGGTCATTTCCTCAAAATTCTCTAGGGTATTATCCTGGGATTATATGGTCTTTTTCCAGCAGGGGTGTGCAGAAGCAGGACATTGCTCAACTAATAGATTAAACTTTAACAGGCAAAATTAACAATAATTACCGATTCAAGTGTGTTCCATTAAGCAACTACTGTTACCAGCAGGTGGAACTAGACGGGGTGGGGGTTCTGTATTCGTGCTATTTTTCACTTAGTAGGGGCATACAGGCACTTCCGGTCCTTCTGGGTCAACCAGGCCGTAGCTTAGATGCGCACGAGGGAAAACCATTGACTATTACCGGAGACATTATTACAAGGGGTAGCAGTAACCCTTCGGAAAGAGGACAGACCTTACTGGAATGTATAGCAGAGCAGGGGTTTATGGATGTAAATGACGGAGACGTGTCGACGTTCTCACAAGCAGGGAGGGAGTCCTACGTAGATCTCATGCTGGCCAATGAACGGGCCTTCACGACGATAGTCGGATGGAGGATCGATACCGTACATAACAACAGCGATCACCGCTGCTTTGAGGTACGAGTCCTAACTGTGGCGCTCCCAGCACTAGACTGTTCGCGACAGACGGTGGCAAATAAGAGAGCTAGAAAAAGAAGCGCTGGTAAAGCAGATCAAGGTGTCGGACAATGGAAGTGGGAATGGTGGACGAAAATAGGCTCACCGAAACACTCATTGCCGCGTGTACAAAAGTTGGTCCGCCCGACCCGGAAGGCGGAGGTGGCCAACGGCACCGGTTCATTTACTGGTAGAGATATGAGATCGGGGAAGCAAGAATGCGACGCACAAGGCTAAACAGGGCATACACTAGGCAACGCAGCTGGGCCAGTGGAAGGATGAACCAAGGAGAAACGGGGCTAAACGGTGACGAGCAACCGGCAACACTCTTGTAACATCACAGAGCTGCCCGCAAGGACCTTCAAAGGCTTATCTGGAAGAGTAAGGCACAAGCGTGGAAACAGTTGACAGAAAACGTGGAGAGAGACGTGTGGGGGTTAGCGTACCGAATCATTTAGCCAGGCCTCGGGCGCCTTTTTCGAGACTCCCCCCGGATGTTCTAAGGGACCAGATCCATAGCCTGTTCCCGGCTCACCCGTGAAGCGGCGAGAAGGAGCCCCTGGCTGCCGAGAAAGATATTCCTGAGATGACGTTGGATGAGATCGAGCGAGCACTACAACGGTTGACACCCGGTAAAGCACACAGCCCGGATGAAGTCCTCCCTGGAGCGGCGATGGTGCTGGTGCAGCGATGGCCTGAGCTGTTTCAAGCACTGGTGATGTACCTTCTAAGGGGGCAATTTTCGCGGCTGTGGAAAAACGTCAACCTGGTCCTGAGCCCCAAATCAGCGGTGGAAGACATTGCTTCAACAAGAAGCTTTGCTTTCTGGCTCATATGTCACCTTGAGACAACGGGCAGAATCTTCGAGAATGTTATCGTTGAGAGGGTCAACGCCGAGATTGAGCTCAAGGGGCCCTGTCAGACGCCCAGTACGTTTTCCATGAGACGAAGTCCACGCTTAGCACCCTTACAGGAGTTTTGGAATAAGAGGCCAAGCAGTTACCAAAGCATTGGATGTCACGACGATGAGCTGGGAGGTAGCCCGGAGGGGGTAGAGATAGACGCGATAAGGCGTAAGGACATCTCGCCATAAATTTGCCGAATGATTTCGTCTTAGATATCGGAAAAAATGCGATCGACCGGCGGCCAGGAGTATGAGATCTCTGCGGGGGTTCCCTAATAGTCGGTCCTGAGACCGATTCTATAAAACCTAGCTTCTGACGGGGTCCTCGAACTACCGGATGTACCGGTGGGTGTCGAGACGGTAGCTTAAGGTTGGTCATGAGATCTTGCGATCCAAATCGAGAGAACGTGCGTCGTAGTACGCTTAAAAAGACGCATAACATGTTTTAATGACTAGTTTATTATAGCTTAGAAATTAAAATAAAAAGTTAAAAGAGCGTACAGTTTCTCTAGGTCGAGCGCGACAGACTAAGTAAACGAGAATAAAAAACACACCACCGCACAATTGGATCAGCGCAGATTTACAGAAAAACTACGATGCAAACGCTATTTTGAAGGTTAGCTTGTACGCTCAGCAACCTTGCCACGAAAGCCACAAACATCGTAAACGCGGCAGCAGGATGTTTGCGTTTCCGTTGCACTCCTAAATAAAATAGCTTGGAGGGCTACAGGGGGAGACCCCCACCGGAAAATGTCTACAGTCTTTGCCAGTGCATCTGACTGTCGGCGACGGATTCTAGCACCGCGGACAGCAGATCCTGAAGAAGCCGAGGTCTAAGAAAGTCAACATCAGCTGCAGGGCTCCTTCCAAGGCGCACTTCATCACAGGAAGTAATGGATGGCAGATCCGAGAGAGCTTGTTGATGTCTGTCTCAAAGAGGCTTAAGGCTTTCGGACTGTGATACAAGGGTGTCCGAAGAGCCAATAAGTTTGGCGGCGCCAGAGACGTCCCTCTTGGAAATCTTGACTATGGCGCGTTTCAAGATCTCACCCGCAGGGTCCCTCCCTAGTCCCATTAGTCACGAAGGTTCTTTTTTAATAATAACTATAAGCGAACGCGTATTGTTCCAGACCCGTAGAAGGCTGTGCACCACTAGCGCAAAAGAACAGTGGGTGCCAAGTCTCGAAGACTAGGGTAGAAGAACGTGTGGAGAGCTTGTTGTCGTCATCGCCCTTGTTGATGACGACATCAGTATTGTCCTCGTCATTCCGACTTAGCTCAAGATGCTACAAGACACGGTGTTGCCGATTACATGCAATTGCATTGCAGCCTGGGTATATCTACTGGGGGGTTGCCTCCGATTGGCCTTACCCGACACCACAGCATGAGCGCGGTGACAAAAACAAAAACAAAATAATAAAATAAAAAACGTTCCAACTTGGGTATCGAACTTGGTTGAGTGATATTCGATGGTACTGCTAATAGGCCAATACACCTGTTGGCTCAACTAACTCCTAAACTACCACGTCCTCCGCCGTAACAATGTGTGAATCCATAATCTGCGATGACGCCAACAAATCGAACTCGGCCAGGCGAGGGAGGAATCCGATTCCTCAGAACACAACCGAACTGTTTCCGAGTGTGTAATATACATCCGTCGAACACTTATTACACGCACAGTCGAAGTCAAACTTCAGACAGCAATTATTTTATGAGAGCCAACAAAAGCACGACCACACTATGCCGAATCGAACGGCAAAGAAGCAGGGGACACAAGGACTCCGTCAGTGATTTCTATGATGTGCACAAGGATATCGACTTGGTCTACCTGTTAAAGGTAATCATGCTGGATTTTTAAATTTCTCGGAATAGTATTCCGTTCCCCTTGCTCCCTTGTTTCGTAGGACCTCGATACGTGTCACAACATTTGTAGGGCTTTTTTAGAGAAGACTAAAACGTCTAGTCAGCAAGGCGTTGCTTCTCACTTGACCGTTATATGGGGTAACATACCATAAATAATTGCTGTATTACTTCCCTGCTTTGTTTCATACAGGAGGTAAAGAAACGGCTATTCACCAACCCGTTTCGGCATGGTTAAGGTACACGCTTTGTTTGTGATGTGTGATACTTCTTGATTGACAATTTTTAATGATAACTAAAGCATATGTAGCCCCTGTAATAAACTATGTTTTGTTGAAATGTATAGGGTTGTTTATTGCTACCGACGCCCGTTATGTCGGTTGGGTCTACTAACCCCTCCATTTATTATGTACGCAGGTTGGAATCGAGGGTCACCTATTAAGGTTTCATCACAGCCCGATGTATGTGACGAACGAAGAAGATGTGCGTGTGGTGAACACATATTATATTCATCTCGATGCCGACTTGTGTCGACATCAGGCAGGCAACAATTATTAATTCGAATGTCATACATACAAGTACATAGGAATGATGCATCAGTGGTGCATTATAAGTTAGTACATGCTAATAGCTAAACTCATCGGTGAGGAGCTAATAAATAGCAAATGAGTGTGTGTTGCTCTGTACCGCAATACCGGGTCGGCTCGTTTGCAAGCAGGATCCTCAATCTCTTCAATTGAATGAGATTTGAACCGACGATCATCGGTATTGACTTCTTCTACTGGCTAGAACTTTGCTTAAAATTCTAACGAGAGAACGTGATTGGCTAGCATAGCAAATACGCATTGCACAGACATAAGAAAACGTTGGTCGTAATACTAAAGCTATCGTAATGCTATATATGATAATAACTATCGTAATACTATATACCGAGCAAGACGGCTTAGTGGCAAAGCCTTTGCCTTGCATTCGGGAGGATTGGGTTCGAGACCCAGACCGGCGACTCTTAAATTGGTTTGCATGGTTTCCAATTTAGACAAGGTAAATGCCGGAGAGGATTAAAATTAGCCATGACACGAAAAAACCGTACACGGGCAATTGCCTTACGGAAAATCTTAAAAAATATATATATATATGATCAAAACCGCTGTAAGACGTACGACCCGTCGTGCAACCTAGTTTGTGAGACCCTTTGCCCTAACATAGTCTATTCGTTATACTATAGTTTATCGTTTACTTATTATTTGCGTATTTGTTCACTGACTACAAAATTTGATCACCAATTCAACTAGCATGTTTAGTCGTCAAGTGAACAAGACGGTAAATAGCTACAAGCTGTGGGCAAATTTAAATATTATGTAATCTGCGCATAGCTTGAAGCACAGCTAATTTCGTTCGACTGTTTGTCAAAGCAGCTTGATAAAAATTATTATGTTTTAAAAGCAATTGTTTACGTAGTTACGCCTGTCAGTTAATAGTGTTCATCCATGAGCGAGCTAACAACAGCAAACTCACTAATTAATGACAGTGAATGGATTGCGCATTGCGCAAGCATTTCTGAGGGCGACACTACTTTTTACTTCGGCGGAAGAGGTCAGATACGAGCGATCAGGGCAAATAAGGACGAAACGCCGACAGAACTATACCAAACTGTTTACAAACATATAAAATCAAACATATTAAACCTTTGGTGTCCAGTCTTAATAATACATTGTAACGTGCTCGATCCTCCGTCCAATCGCCGCGCTCTTGTGTGCGTGTGCACCGTGACAGGGGGTCCAGTGTAAAAACAGCTATCCCTGGAGGGTTCCCCTGATCGAGGCCGCATGGCCCTGATACAGATCCAGCGACAGGTGCTGTCGGGAATCGCCCGCTCCTTAATCTCCGCTGGCTAGAATTTGCCTTCTCTAGACCTTCTGTTGTCATCATCATCTAATTTCCGCTGTTTTTTTCATTTATATATAGACACAGTCACCTTAGAGCTCTGCACACTTAGTCCAGCGGTGTTCTAGCATTTTGATTTCTTAGGAAAAAGAGGAAGTCTAGAGGTCGTCAAAATACGAATGTACAAAAGCGATAATGTTTTCTTCGATATTCGTTCTTTTATTAGAGCGTGAGGTTTGGGGACAGGAAAGGTTACACGGGTCCAAATTGCAACAGTAGGAACCCTAACTCGAGTAATTTTACCACTACTGTTATAAAGATGTGTGAAATAATATTATTCCCATAGCTTTCGGGGCGACTGAACAGCCTTCGTTTTCTTCCGCGCACGCTCACCAGACGCTGTCTACTGATTTGACTACTGTTTTGACTATGATGTGTAATGGTGGCGACGGTACCACCCGTAGGCAGTCATGATAAATGTGTTCGCCGGGCACATTATTTATTGAACTGCATTATTCGGGAAAAACGGACTACTAAAAGAATAATATTTTCGTTGGAAATTAAAAATTTGCGAGCAAGGTGAGTAGAGCTCATGGACCTACAATTTGCAAGGGATTGAAGAAAAGTGATACCGCGGATAACTTCATGGGTTACCACATCCGAGCGACTTGCCCCTCCCGGCCAGCGGGCACTTCAAGGTCCTTTGCCAACCCAATTGCTGTTAACCAGGTTATTACGACATAATATGACATGGCATGACACCTAAAGTCTATATTGGCTATGACATGTGCGCCGATATCCCAAACGATATCCAAGCCTCCGCTCTCTTTTGTATAGCGACAGACCACATGAGACAACGTTGGGAACGTGCCTTCAAAGCCCACGTGACCCTGTTAGCCGTTGTTGCCAGAACTCCGCTATCTACCGATCCTGTCGCTCTAAGTAATTTAAGCACCGAAATGGTTTCGTTTCTACCACCTGGTTTACGTGTGCGTTAATAGGAGGTGATACTGGCGAGACTCCAAGAAAAGCTTCCTAAAAGCTCCTCCATGTTAAAAGCAAATACAAACCTGTTGTTCACACTGAAGATGTTTTTATGAAGAACATGTCTTAATTTGGGCGTTCCATACGTTCCACACATATTCAGTTGCATTTCACGAGACTGGGTTTGAAGTTGACGACTTAAAAGTAAAACTTAATAGACCTTTGATACTCAAGGTTAGCTATTCTGGATTCGCGCCCAGCTTTATGTCTCTGGATAAAAAAAAGAAGAAAAAAAATATATATACATTTGTATATATATATATATATATATATATATATACATTTGTATATATATATATATAAAGTCAGGGTTACATTACGATATACTTAACGATTATTAATTTTTGTTTGTTCCGTAAGGCCCGTGTACAGTTTTTTCACGTCATGGCTGAATGTTCATCCACTCCGGCAGTTACCTTGTCTAAATTGGGAACCATCAAAACCAATTTAAGAGTGGCCGGTCTGGGTCTCGAACCCAGGCCTCCCGAATGCAAGGCAAAGGCTTTGCCACTAAGCCTTCTTGCTCGGCATATTATACAAACTACTTTAGAAAATGTTAATAAAATTATATTTCCAATGTTAATATATTATTATCCGTATAATATAATACTGATATAGCGGATTGAATGTAGTCTTATTAGCAAACGATTCTCTTCCAAATGTTATTAGTTTGGTGCTTTAGTGCGTTTGGATTTTGCTTTCATTTGTGTTAGTGATCTGCGATCGCTCAGGGCCAAAGGGATATGCCTAAGGCTTCCATCATGGAAATAGTGCCCGCTGCTTTTAGGAACGTCATATTCACTATATGAGTAGAAACGGCATTGTAGTGGCAATATTAGCCACTGTTAGCAGTGTGTTTTCTTAATTTATTTTTTTTAATGCACCCTGTTTGGTTATGTAAATACGAACATGATATTTAGGAGCGAATGCTTATAATAACAATTTAGAAATGGCTGCGCTCATTTACTGAGCATTTACAAGACCTGACGATTTAACAAATTGCTATATTTAGTATTTCCTATCTTTTCCACTCATTTGTGCTGCCTGCATGATGCACATGCAGCGGCTAACTAAGCCCACCAGAAATCAGATTCCTTTCTACCCCCTCTAGATCAAAATTGCATGGCGTAACTTCGCCCCCCGTGGGGGAGTTTCACTCTCAAGCGCTCTGTGCGCTCAGCTTGTGTGCTTCCGGCCTGGGGAGGGGGTCGTCAAGATTAGTGTGAAAGCCTAGCTGCTACCTCTCCCCCCATCCACTTCCCGGCTTCTCATCTCCGCTCTGCGTGGGCGTTCTCTGAAGCGTTCTCCGCGTGGCCTAATCAGCGCGCTCTTTCGGGACATAAGGGAATCTATCACGCCCTGTTTTTTCCTCCATGCCTCTGCATGCAGGCGATCGTGTGTGCAACAATCTGTGCCAGAGGCAGAATATTCTGAATAAAAGAATATTATTATTATTAATTGAGACTTACTTACTAGTTAGTAATTGGTAGTAGGTAAGCAAAATATGGCCCTAACATGAACCGAACATGTCTGTATTAGCCAACGCTGCCCTCTCGAATTCGATGAAATTCGTTGAGAATTCGAAGCTGAGAAACGTTGGCAGTGAAAGAATTAAGTGGTCGTTTGCCTTATCTGATGACTGAATATTTTCTCAGTCATGCCCGGTCATCTCTCTTTTTGGTTACTGAGGAGGCTAATTTTCAAGGCAAGAGAATAATTGAAGATTGGCTGTCTAAGAGATGTTGCTTTCATTCTATGAAAAACGGGCAAAGGATCTCTCCTGCAAGACCGCAATTAAAATAATCAAAAACGGCAGAGTCGCGAGCGACGTTTTCCAGTGTCTTAAAATAATTGAAAACTGGTTTTCTAGGAATCTCCTAATGGGCTGAGTCTTAATATATAAAAACAATATGCGGAAAGTTGCCAAAAAGTACGCTCTCCTTAAGACAAAAAGTATGTGAGTTTTAGGGTGTAGCCATCCCAGGTGTCCTACACTACCTTGCCTTCAGACAGCGTTAGTGAATTTCTTTGTAAAGCGAATGTTTTATTTTTCTAAGTATGTCAAACCTCAATCTTTGCCCAACAAAGTTTGAGGTTTAGTACAGCCCGACAAAAAATTAAATGGAACGAGGAATGGAAGTGTCTTTAAAAAATGATGCCTCGAATACACAGCAAATCTTGACTGCCTAACCGTAAACTATAGCTTTGCTTCCGTTCATCATTTTCGGTGATCGTGTCAGTGGTCGTTCCTTAGCTGCAAGCAGATTAACAAAACAATAAACCTATTCTAATCAAGGCGCCCTTTGCAGAACCAACACGACACAATTTAACACGGTGTATCAAGGTACCTTACAAATGATTTTCAAACACTTTCGCTACGCCTACAAAACAATACGGTATGTCCGGTACGTGTATAATAAACGATTCTGTGTCTCATGCCTCGCATTTAGATCTAAGCATTCTGCGAGCTCTTGGCATAGCCGCGACTCATTTTGGCTGCGGTTGCTGAGAATAGCGCGTTCCCATTCCACCGCTACCTCCTCTAATAGGCAGAAGCTATATCAGGGTGAAGCGTTTTTTACCATGGCAGGAAATAGGCTATCGGAGCTGCGCTCATGCGACGAACTCATTGCCAGTCATTCTCGACTAGCTGGAGGCTGATTGGAGGCAGAAATAGATTCAAGCAACAAGCACTCGAATGCTAGCTACTTCTTGTTCGATGAGAACATATATCAATAGGGAAGAGCAAACATCAATCCATTACCTTAAGGCTGCAAGCGACTGATATCTATCTAACCAAACGACAACTAATATCGCAAGGAATACTCGCAACGCTATTGGGATTTGTTCTGCTTGTCGCACGGCACCACCCGTTTGATGGTGTCATTCAAAACACGGCGATAGAAGATACCGACAGTAAGGCACACATACTAATAGCCCGACTCTACTTTAGTCGAGTAAATGTTGGACGACACAAAATGATTGCTGCCTTATAGAAAAGCATGTTGTAAAGCTCAACGTGGACTCCTATGAGTCTCTTTGGGGCGGAGCTCCAGTTAATTAGCGCTTCCGAGCACCCTTAACGTGCACGGAGATCTTCCACGAAAGACAGGAACTGGCTTGGAGAGACCTAGGGACTGATAGATTAGTGCCAAATATACTACCGCATGTGGGCGTATCTATATCGGTCACCTATACAGCATAAGAAGATTCAGTGCGGCCGTTATCTGTCTTACTAGTTGTTCTTGTTGGACGTGATTCTCATTGCCCTAATGCTGCATACATCTGCTGGAGAAAGCCATTATAAATCTAGTAACGAGAACTAGCGATGACGATTAGTGCATTTAGACGCTATTGTGCCCCAGACAGCTTAGCCCATTACGAGCATCTGAACCGTGACTGTCAGGGCGTAAAATGTGTTCAAAGACCTTTCACATAGAAAAAAATGCAAAAAAGATTTGCAAATTTCTACGTGCAAGCGTTTCGGCTATAGTTTAGTCGGGTGTACACGCCGCAGCGGCATGTCTAAAAGTTAAATCATCACAATTAGCCGGAAAAGTGCGGAGTTCCGCGATCTACACATTACAATATGCATGTACATATTACAGCTGACTCATCGCTGTTGCAGAAAAAACAAATGGCACACAGCGGAAAAAGAGGCAAGCTTGACACCAGAGAAGACAACATGTACCAAAAGGAAAACTAATAAAATTAAGTATACTTAGATGTAAATATTAGTTCAAGTACAGGCATATCAGCTAGCTAAGGCTGACTACGACTTCAGATAGTAATTTGTCTACTTTGCATTCTGGTGAACGTAATATACTAAGGTAAATACAAGGTAATTTAGATCGAGTTGGTCTTTCTCCTGCGGTGGGGTCCGTGTGTACGTACCGCATTTTCGAGTAAGTCCTCTAAAAAAAAAGCTCGAGTCGGTCGATTGGATTATCAGGTCGGTTTAAGTCTTACTTTATTAATGCCTCACAGCCGTAGTTGCGCATGCTACAGTACACGCACAGTTATGCAAGCTATAATCTATTATTACTATTATTTAATACTACAAGCTATTATTGTTATTACTTGGCATTCATCGGCACAGAGCTGAACAAACATGTAGAAACGTTTTCCTCCGCGCAAAAAAGAGAATACTAATTCTAGAGCACATATTTTATCCGACTGCTGAATAGAACTCATACATATTTTTAGTATATAAATTCTATTGAGAACGTGATCTAGTGGCAGTTTTTCGACGGGCTCTCCAACGCACTGACAATAAACCAACTCTCATCTGTTGCAATAATAATGAAAAGTCTTATCTGAAAGAGTGTGCACGTATGCTACCCAGATCTAAAAAGGCAAACGCTCTTTGCTCTTACACGAACCAACAAATAAAACAGTTGTTTAAGAAGGTTGTTTTTAATTTCAAACCATCGTCCGTCTCCTACGGGCTTGGAGGGCACGCCGCGAAGTATACCTTTAATGCGCCGAGGGCCAACACGTTGAGATATCTTCGGTTCTAGATGATCTTTAGAGTCCAGTGAATAAAGCAAAATCTATTATTTACCCTTATGACAGCGTTGTCACTACTATTTGCTAGTTTGTTAGCTGCGATTTCTACCTCACACAAATGAGGACGTTAGCACGTTAATGTGTCTGTGTAGAGGAAATTATTTGTCCAGATCGAAGGTGCAAGAGATCAAACGAGAAACGCAAGGGCACGTTTAAATGCCAGAAGCTGTCTATCGATGCTAATCGAAATACGGTGGCTGTCGGCTCCTTTGAGGGCTTTACTTGACGGACTCAGAGTTGAGAACTCTTAGTTCTAGACGGTGTTAGACCACGATTAATGGATAAGCGGGCTGTGCACACACATTCACTTATGGCCAGTTGCTGTATTGCCAGCGCTGTTATCTCTAAATCATTTTTAGCATTCTATTAGACCGACTACCCTAGAAGCGTATCCAAGATCTTCCTCCTTTTTCAAAGCAGCTTCGCAAGCTCAACGTAGACTTTGACGTAATATGCAGATGTACCGGGTTTTTCATACTCTATGCTAACCTTAGAATCGGGTTCTCACGGTAGGTGATCTTCCATTCAGGTCCAAGTCTAAAATAGTCTTGGCCTTAGACGTGGATGATGATATTGCTTTAATTGAGACTGTGTATGTACATTTTTATATATATGTATATATATATATATATATATATATATATATATATATATATATATATATACGTATGCTCTGTTAAATGTGTATGCAGTTTCTACGTGAAGATCATTCTTGACTTTGCCGCTAGAAGCGTAAAGCATAACAACAGCTGATTGCTCTTTGAATTAGCACTTACTAAAGTGCTCGCTCTATTGAGAGCCAGATTAGGTGGTTAGCCTTTGATTATATAATTTCAAGAAGTACTAGTTTCCTGTTCGTCAGCATAGTTCAGCTATGAGCTTAAGTGTTACATATCTATCTTCAAATCATACATATGCGTTTTGTGTTTGCTGACTTGACACGTTGAGCAGGCCAGTTAGACAGGGCTGTAAAAAATCAAAAGAGGAAACTCTATTTCAGGCTGATCTTTTAAAGGTGTAGCTGCAAAAA
Source organism: Dermanyssus gallinae (assembly GCA_003439945.1). NCBI lineage: Eukaryota > Metazoa > Arthropoda > Arachnida > Mesostigmata > Dermanyssidae > Dermanyssus > Dermanyssus gallinae. The sequence goes on along the minus strand of QVRM01005966.1, from coordinate 93,023 downwards.
AATTGCGGCTTAGGCCGAGCCGAATTACCTTGGCCGTTTAAACTCGGTATTTACGGTCTGTTCTTATGACCCATGTCCTGGATGGAGGGCACGCCCAGCAAACAAGTCAATGTGAATTAATCGAGACAAAATCGCTCATAGTAATTTTACTAATGGAGAAACGGTGCTGCTGTTGCAGTCTGTTTGAAGGACTGTGGCCGACTTCTCTTTTCGACGGCATTGGCCTAGTCGTAGAAGAAACCCGTCTCTCTTCTTGATGAGTCTCTCGTTCGGCAAACGTTGCCCTTCAGCGGAGGGAAAAGAAGAACACGTCCAAGCCCGTTGTCAGGCCGGCTTTTGCACATGGTTACTCTGGTGCGCCAAAGGCACTGTACAGAATAGCCAGCTGCACCTACACACGACCAGGCGCAAAATCGGCAAACTATTTGCCATTTGATGGCTAAGTTCATGGTCTATTGGATCCTCTTGAAGTCCGCCTTTACAGCCGATGCAAAGGAGCGGGGCCCCGAGTCGCATAACCCAATGTCTACTTGCAGGTTTGCAGCCGCTAGTTTGATCATTTTAGCCAGTATATATATATATATATTCTCTCAGAATTCCAAGAAACTTTGGGGTTTAGTACAACTTGGCAAAAAAATTTTTTTTAATGAAACAAAGAGCAAAAATGTGTTCTTTTGGAGTGAGTGCGAAATGAGCGTATCAAGCATTTTATCCTGACGTATCTTCACTAAATCTGCGATTGCAAAAGCCCTAGTCTGCATATTGACAAGCTAATTATACCTGCGTATTTGAAAAAAAAAAAAAAAAATTTGCACCTGTTGAACTGCATTATACGTTAGTTCAAATTAGAAAAATATTGTATGGAAGATAATTGTCAGGAAATTAAATTATTGTTTGCAATTTTTATATATTGGCTTTTATGCTCAACTTCAACCAACTTTTCTTATTAGACTTGCCCGCCCCTTGTGTGATTGGAAAAAAAAAATTTGCTGACTTGCTCTAATTGTAATTAACTCCTAGAGATCGTTGGACGATTTTTGGGAGAACTTGTATATATATATATATATATATATATATATATATATATATATATATATATATATATATATATATATATATATATATATATATATCTATTAGTAATATTACTAATTCACATGCTCGGCATGCATAACAAGTGGAATAGCGGACAAGTGCATAACCGAGCAAGATGGTTTAGTGGCAAAGCCTTTGCCTTGCATTCGGGAGGACTGGGTTCGAGACCCAGACCGGCCACTCTTAAATTGGTTTGCATGATTTTCAATTTAGACAAAGTAAATGCCGGAGTGGATTAAAAATTAGCCATAGCATGAAAAGAAACCGTACACGGCCATTAGATCTACGGAAAAAAAAACTTAGACCGTCTATGTGCTCTCCTTTTAACTTGAAACATTGTTAAGGTGGCTGGAGGCGACATATTTGAATGTCCACTAATTTGTGAGGGCTCTTACCTCTAGGTTTAGAGTACTGCTGTGGCCCTCCACCTCTAGTCGTGTGCCAAGGTTTTTACTCACAATTTTATGTTCTTTTTTAGGCCTCTATGGAGCCTGCATAAACTCAGTAACTCCCTGCTCACTTGGTCGCACAGTGAGTAAGAAAACTTGTGCAGTGCATTTACTCATCAACAGATTGTAGGGAATTGTTAAACCCTTTTTCGTTGAGTATAAAGACTAACCCTTCGGGACTTTTGACCCGAGATCCTTGTAACGAGGCAAAATATTGGTTTGAGATGCAACCGTTACTGTCGCCATAGCCCCTTCTATGGTTAGTGGCGGCGCAGCCGAAGCTGGTTATGCAGCCCACCTTGCTAAGAAAATGCGCATCTATAGGATATCCCCACAAATTGTCTAGCGTTTGAAACCCTGAATGACCAGGCAGCTGATCCGCAAAGTCAGCACTTTAATTAACCTATCAACCGGTGATAGCAGGTTATTATATCCTTTATTAAACAACATCTGGATCTTGACGGAAAACGTGGAAACGCTGTCTCTTTTCAGGGCACACTTCTGAAATGGCTTCGGCCTGGCCCAAACGAAACGGACACCTGATAGTTAGTATACAGGCCCGTTAGGCACATTGGCTTAGCTAATTATTTGTCATATGTGTAACGTATACATAATATTTTGCACGGAAATTAAATTTGTAACCAATGTGTGGGAAAAGTTGTTGTTCGCTGGCGAATGTATTAAGATTAGACCACATCTACTCTCTATATTTCGCTGGAATAGTCTAATAGGATCTAACAACAGAAAGTGTGTACTAGAAATTGTACCTGTACCATGTTTTACTTTTTTATTGTCATTAACAAGCAATTATGGGCATTAAAGGCACTTTCTACGGGATCTCCGGAAGCCCTACGGCTGACGGAAGAGACCCTTCCAATGCCGCCGCATTGCCGCGCTGAACCTCGATCGAAATGCGCTGCAATGGCTCGTACTTTGAGCGTAGCTTCTGGCTAGTGTACAGGATACCTTAACATCATAAACGAGGAGACGACCACGTACCCACGAGGTGAGAGTTTTTTCGTCTGGCTTCAGCAGGCTATGTTGACTGCGACCAACGGGTTCTTTTACTGCCGGAATGTGGGCCGAGTGAAACGTGCAAAAGATCACATCGTTGATGGCGAAATGATGTGAGTGGCGCCCAACGCTATAGCGACACAACAAGGCGTGTTGACCCGTGCCGTTTACTGGAGCTCTGTAAAGGTTGCATGGACGCGCCGAGCAAACTACGTCCCCCAACAGCAAGCCGGAAACAATGCGGAGTGTGTTGTTGTCCAGGATCGCTTCCAAGCTGCGGCAAGGGGAGATCTTGAAGCCACATGCTATATGCTATCTGTTGCACGCTTTTAAACGGGCTGTTCCTAAGCGTTTGGGAACCTGATTTTCTAGGCCACGTTGTAGTCGAGATAACGCAATCCGACCCAGACATCTTTGTGCTCTGTGCTCCGGCACTGCACTCTACTGGTCGCAAACATTAGCAAGTGCTGCTGCCTGCGTTGAATTGGCGATCCAACTCTCCGTCGAGGAGGCCCCGATGGCGACGACAAGCTGCTTTACTTCGGACAACGAGCGCAGGTAGCAGGATTGAAGTGTACTAGAAATGGATTATAACCCCGTTACTACAAACGTATGGTCTTAAAAATGCAGCCGCAAGGAAATTAGGTCCGATTAAACACTACTAGCGTGGCCAGAAGTTTGTTTTATACGTGGACATAGCTAGTTTTACAGAGAAAAACAAAATGTGAAGGAAAACAGCGAGAGATGCAGAGCAAAAGCGATATGAGAGCCTACCGAACACAAAGATTATCAAGAGGTGGCCGACGAAGCGTAACAGCGACCTATAAGTGCCGCCGCTCAGAATATTTGCAGTAGCATCTGACCGAGAAGCCGTTATACTAGCGAAGCGGGACAGGGGATTGTTTTTTTCTACGCTAAATCCGAAATGTGTAGGCCAGTGTTTTTGCCCAAGGCTGTCGTTAATCTCAACGGCAAGGCTGCGGGCACGTTTGAACTGCGCCCATAGAGATCCCGACACGGCCGTACGTCGCCTCCGAAGACATAAACCAGTCGACCACTGGGAAGTCAGTCGCCCACAGAGAGTAGTTTTATTATTGCTTTGTGATGCAGTTCTTATAGGAGCAATGTCTGCTATACCCGCTCCAGTCACATGTCGCCTAGCGTAACTAAGAAAATGTTGCTCTACTAGATAAAACAAGTCGTTAAGCTCCAAAAATAATAACGCTGGTGGTACCGGCGCGCAATACCTCCCTAACCAAACAACAAAGCCAGCGCTTGATGTGAGCACTGAATAATATTAAAAAAAAAACATCTAACAAAAACTTAAAGAAATATTCGTACTAACTTCACCAGGGTATCGAGCACAATTTCTATGCGAGACTAAATTATACGCAAATTGAATCAAGCGCGTTTCTAGAATACACCTACGAAATTGCGAAGTTGCAAAAAAAAATATAGTTTTGTAGCGCCAGTGTATAGCGCAAACGTAATTATACAGTATTTGTTAAGGGCATGTTGTTACACACATCCTCTGGTACGTGTTTTCATGAACGTGTTTAAATATATTACTGTTCTTTTTTCTTATTGCTGCTTTTCTAGGTGTCTCTCCGCTTTTGGTCTCTCTGACTTTTGTGTGAGAACGTCAAACGCTCGAAATAACAAAGATAGTAGAAATGGCGCGCATCCCTTTTAAAAAGCTAACGACCGGTATATAGCTATAGGCAAATCAATGAAGTCAACAATATGCTGTAGACTTTATTTTAAATTTCTTTAAAGAAAAAACTAGTATTTGTACGGTATGGTTTTATTTTAAAATTCTTTGAAAAACGATTACTTGTCGACGGTATTAGCATCCGGTATGAATAGACTTGGATTTGACTTAATGTAGACATAAGTAATACCATATAGTAATCATTCACTACTCAAAAACTGAGAAAAAGTGGGTTTGATTGTTTCTAGATTATTCACTTTCTAGGTTTACTTCAATAACGACTACACAGTAACGCCTGAAGCAGTCTCCGCAGGGGTCTTTGAAAATCGACCCCTGATCAGATCGAATGGAAGTATAGCAATAAAGTCATGCGATAAAAAGAATGACTTCTAAGTTGGCTACCCAACTGTTAGACCACTCAACTGTCAGACCACCCCACGTAGACACAAGGCTCCAATGTGTAGTGCAGGAGGCTAAATTGGTAATCAGAGCAAATACGACGTGATGCCTGTTACTGCATAAAAGGCCCGTGCACGAGAGCCTTGAGTCCTAGCTAAAAATAGTTGACCTGCTACGAAGGGTTACTCACCTGAACCACAAATTTTATTAGGGGCAATCTAGGAACACCCTGCTTAATAACGACGTCACGCTTGACTGCGCTGTCTATTTTAAACGTTAGTGCCATAAAATTATACAATTAGTGAATGGCTATAAATAGCAGTAAAACAATGGTTAAATTGGGTTTTTAGGCAGATACGGCAAGAGAAGGACCACGTTTGTGTTCTCAGTAGTGTCATTGAGCTATAGAGAGCATAGGGCTGTGGAAATACGTACTTCTTTTTAGCTGTGTAATTGCCTATCGCTGAGAATGTAAGGCAATTTGTAAGAGGCATTCGCAGCGCTCGCGTAGTGAAGTGGTACTGTGACAAACAGAGTGCAATTCTTGGAACTCTCTGGACATTTTTCAGTTTCTTGCTGCCTTAGATAACACAATTCGTACTGACTGGGAAACACAACCACCACTGACAGTACCTGCCAAATACTGTTCAGCCGCTGAATTGACCGCCTATAAGCCGAGGTACCTGTTGGGTCGCAGGGGTTGCGCAGGGAACTACCGTGTGTAAGATCGCGTGTTCAAATCCCAGAGTTGTGTTTTTTTCTGATAAGTTAGAAAAAGGAAACGCGCATTAAGTTACAACAGCAACAATCAACGGCGGTTAGAATGGCAAACGCAACGAGAGACGGTCTCACAGATAAAGCCACCGGGCAAACCCCGACAGATATAGCTATGAATTGCATCAGGTGCGTGCAACTTTTTGTACATGGAACTGGTGTACAGTGTGTGGGCTGCCTGTACTATTTTCACGCGCAGTGCCTATCAGCCGCCAGACCCTTGCACAGCAAAATTTGGATGGGTATAGGTGTGCCCTCTGCCGCATTAGCGACCCACTGGGCGGCAGCATTTTGCCTCATGTTCATTCGGGTCCTCGCCGACGTACTCGCAATGGTGTTTCAAAGGAGCATCCTTATCGAAAGAGAACTGGTTAACTTGTGCAGGAGAGTCCACGACTAGCCGCAGTGCCAGATCGGGATGCAGACGACGCCCGCCACCAATGTGAGCGCGGCTGGGCCTTCACAGAGGACAAAAAAGAGAGCTTTAATCTTTGGCGATTTTTCAGTAAAGAAACTTCGAGGTCCGTTGTGCATGCAGCTGCCTAATAATCAACAGCTCACAGTGATAAACTTACACCACAAAACAGGGTTAGAGATGATACATGAGGTCAAGAAAAACCAATGCTTATTTATAAGGCTACCACAACATACGACGACAAAGCAGCAGGCATTGTTGCGCGTATTGCAGCTCGCTGCGTGACTGCTTTCTTGGGACTACCGTCACCGAAAAAGGCAGAGAAGAAGCCAGAGGTTAACCTAGTCAGGAAGAAAGGCAGCACCAAACTCGAGCAGAAAACTGCCTTAACAGTTACGCCGGCCCCGTACCCACCCGACTTAATCCGCCTATGCAAGTCATTCGAGGAAGCGATAAAGGAGTTGAAGGCGGCAACCGAGACCAAGAAAAACACCCAGAACAACTCGGCACGACGTCTCGACCAGTCCAACCGCCGCAACTACCGGTCAAATCGTTCCAGAGGCCGACAGCTCAATTAAGAGTGTGCCAATGGAACTGTGAGGGCATACGGAGTATACTTCCGGTCGTTCCAAACAGCAACGGTTACGATATTGTTCTTTTAACGGAGACAAAGCTTCGCGCGGCCGGCCAATTGAAGGAGTCTCTCTGCTGGTTGGCCCCCGAATCAAACAAGTAAGGATCGTATTGGCCGAAGACAACACCATCGTCCTCAGCACCTCCCAATTAACCTTTATTGGGATGTACAGTAGTGGCAGCCGAGACTCTGTTGAAGATATCTTAGAAAAGATTAGTCGCGCCGTTGCGATTATTCAAACTGATGTACCAGCTCTTCTGGCCGGAGACTTGAACTGTAGGCTTGACACTGCTGCGTCTTCCCGGATAATTGGCGTTCGCCAAGCGCTTGAGGAGTATGGATTTTGGATATGTACTACTCTGTCGCCGCCAACGTTTTACTCTGACGGAGGTGGATCAGGTGATAATCCGCAGATGGGTGGGTCCTCCACAATCTTTATATTTGCTTACTCAGGTCCTAAAGGAGACATCGAATACGGCGGATAAGTAATTGGCCTTGTAATTACTGGATTCAAAGAGCATGTACCAGTTTATTCAATAGTTAAAGTTAAAGATGAAGGTGAGAGCGCTAGTACGCCGAGACGCCAGGAGCTCGGAAATGCGTTGACGTAAACAAGTTAAGCACGGAGCCTTGCGCTTGGCATCCCAATCACGTACTCCAAATGTCGCTAAGTCTGCTCTCCGACATGCTGACGTGATATCGTCGTAATTTTCTCCTGAGAGCACCCAGAGATGAGAGACTTTTATTGTAGACACTGTCGCTTGTACCGTCAGCTAATAGAATTCAAGAAAATCTTGTTCGCCAAGGAAAGTGAAAATAGTATGATTTATAAGGGCCAGGTTTGAGTGTCACTGCGCCCTTAGAAGGAACTTTACGTTCTCTAGTTGTCCAGTTGCCTCCAACCGTCTGCGCCAACATTTCATCGACGCATTAACAACCACAGATAGCACACCTGGGAGTAAACAGTTATTGCGTGAATTATTGAATGAATACGAGAGTCTACTATCCCAGCAGATAGAGGCTCCATTATCTCGAAATAGACCTTTAGGGTCTTAATGCATAAAATAGCAAAAGTCTTCTGAAAAGTGGGACCAACGTTTACCTACATAAATACGACGCAGGCCGGGTGTCGCGGTGGCGGAGCTCTTCAAATGCTTCGGCAAAGAGCAACGTTGGCCGCGTAACTCCACTAGCGTGTAACCGCCGCGTTACTATACGAGGGGGCAGAGTGCCTCACTCGTTCGCATCGCTAGAATTTTGGCACGGTGATTCACTTCGGGATAACTGCTCCGGCTGGATGTGTTTAAGATTCAGAACCCTGGCGGCGTCCGAGGGTCCACTCAGACCAGGGACATCTGCCGGCCGGTGGCCCTTTCTAAGAAGGTCAACTGCCAGCGGTGTTTCAATCGCTTACGCTCTGCGAAAAGCCTCCTTGATGTTTTGTGTGGTGGTGCCCTCCATGAGGCTTCTAATCAGTAACTGCCTTAGGAATGAACGGTCTACGATTTCCGGCCGATCTCAAGGCCCGCAGAAGTTACATGACCTCTCCTTCTGCTGTCTCTGCCAGCACCAGTCGCACCTTGCCGCTGGGCAGTTGCCAGACGCGATTTATCCTGGCGCAACGGGCGTTAGAGTCCATCCTAGAGCCCAGCTTCCTTAAAGCTTCCTTATTATATCTGCGTAGGTCTTGCCCTCCTTCTTTTTTAAGAGAAAGGTTGTTGTCGTGGGAGCGCTCTTATTGTCACTTTTTGTTCCTCCCTTTGCGTCGTTAGGAGTGTGAACGCGATGTGCGGGCCCTGAGCTGGGGACAAGCATTCAAGAAGTTTGCCGACCCTCTTTGCTAATCCTGGTTTGGCATGAGGCAGGGCATAGGTCCAAGGTTCGTTGAGCCTAAGAGGGGCTTGGGCACCGTAATTGGCAACGCCTGGTCTAAGAGATCGTAGTCCTGGAGAACTGTTGCATCCTTGGATGGGGAGCGTCACCAGATTCCCGGTGGTGGGCTTGCTGTGACCCCTTGATTTATTTTAAGCGAGAGGATCGCCCCTGTCCTGCCGCTGGTCTCGCCGGTAATTTCCGGGAATTGATAGACCATATTCTGCTAAGTGGTTTTGTTTAATGGGTCGTCCTCTTGGGCTTCTTTTTTAGGAGGAAGGTTGTTGTCGTGGGAGCGCTCTTGTCACGTTTTGTCTCCCTCCTTTGCGTCGTTAAAGTGACAGCGAGGTGTGGGCCCTGTGCTGGGGACAAGCATTCGAGAAGTTTGCCGACCTCCTTTGCTAATCCTGGCTTGCCATGTGGCAGAGTATAGGTCTAAGGTTAGTTAAGCCTAATAGGGACTCAGGCAGCGTCTTTAGCAGCGTCTGGTCTATGAGGTCATTGTCCTGGAGAGACGTTGCAAACAGAATCTAAAGGAGGTTCTCTTTCAGAATGCCAACATGCGACAACTTCATATCGACAGCTGTCGAGACGAGGAGCTTGAGGTACTCCTCTGAGTGGCAGTTTTCAATCATGACGTTGATCCTTTTAGCCTTCCCTTTAGAGCAAGGGCGCCCTAAGGAGGGGGGGGGGGTACACAGGCATCCCTTCTCTGGAGCAAGGTGGCACTCGTTGACGGTCAGTGTATTAATTATTTTCTCCATGTTCTTTTCTCCACTAAATGTTTGATTGATTAATTAATTTATATATATATATATATATATAATATATATATATATATATACACATATATATATATATATATATACACTATATATATATATATATATATATATATATATATATATATATATATATAGATATATATATATATATATATATATATACACATATATATATATATACACATATATATATATATATATATATATATATATATATATATCCACCGGTAAGTACCACCAGTGTTGCTCATAGTGATAATTTTATTGTTCTCCTGAAATCGCTTTCACTTGCAGCAGTCGCTTGTAACTCCACAGCCCTATCTCGTCCGGAACAAACTAGAGATAATGCGAAAAGATTCAAGCGATAAAATGTCGACTACAAAAAAAAGAAAAACCGGCCAAAAACGATGAGTTCCGACTGGGCTCTGGAACAATCGAAAACGTTGGTCGTGTTTTCGTCACGTGGCAGAAGTTATTGAAGGCATATTGAAGATAGAGTCCGAAAAGACCTACAATCCTTTCACGATGACTGGAGCTCATACATGTTGTCGATGGAGGTTGTTGTTAGCTTATTTAGCCTGAAGATTGAACCCACCGCATTCTACAGTGGTCAGGTGGTTTGGCCTCACCTCCAGAGACCGAACTTAAAGGCGTCTGACCCACTCAGAGCCAGTTTTCTAAAGAGTTGATTGAACGTCCACCGCAATAGCCTGAATAGGTTAGTGAACTTACTGGCGTCATCGACGTTATTCGGTAAGAACTTGCATAGTAGCACAACCTACCGACGACGACTCAGGCAGAGAATACGTCTCTGATTGGTAAATCAAGATGGCCGGCATTGACACGCTGTTTTATAAAACAAATGCAATGACGTCCCATTCGTGAAAGGCTGCAGCTATGAGAGCCGACATCTAGTCACCAGATTTGCCGTCCGTGGCTTCCATTTTAAGATTTGCGTGCGCAAGAACTTTCATGAGCTCTTGCCAGAGTGCGACATGTGGCCGCCCGTGTGATCTATATCATCTTCAGTGTTGCGAAAGAGCAATTAGATTGTCTCAATTCTGGGAATCATTAGATTTAACGGGCCTAATTGGCCTACTTCCTGGCTGTCGCGTTGTTGACCAGGCTGACCTGGAGCTGCTAGGTGTGCCCTTGTTGCCGGATGGGATTGCAAAAGCACTAGCCGGCCGGAAAGACAAACTGGATTTTGCTACAGGCCGACTACTCCAACTGGGGCCCAGCTTTGCCTGTCTCTCCTTAGATCTTGCTTGTCAACCACAAGGTGAACTTACCTAGTTAGAGGCTGCAACTTATCCTCATTGCCTGAACTCTGACAGCCCTTTAATGATCTTAGCTTGGACACTTCAGAGGAGATACTAAATCATTAGCTTACCGCTCTGGCAAGGGATCAGGTAATGTTTCCGGTCTCTCTAGGCGGCACAGGTATACCGGACGCGGTCATGACGGCAGGGCCCGCGATCGTGTCATCATTGACTCAGGCTGCGGAGAGGATTAGGGCATTATTGGATAACGATGAGTGGGAAGCTCATAACGCAGAACTACACAAGTTATTTATTCGAGGACTTCAAGGAAAAGGACTAAGCAGAGCAGTTAGACAACCCCCTTGTAAGGAAAGCGATTAGCAAGCCTGATCGATAGAGCCCCCACCGTCGCTGATAAAGCCAGGCTTCGAGCCGTCAAGGGGCTGGAGCTTGGTTACATGCCCTACCCTGTCTACAAATAGGGACTCTTTTGGATGACAAGACGACGCGCATTAGCATGGGACTGTGGCTTGGTGTTGAACTAGTCATTCCTCATCGATGTCGTTGTAGTTACCTTGTGGACGCGTTCACCCATTGCTTGTCATGCGCCATAAGCGCAGGCCGAAGAGCACGCCACTCGGCTTTAAATGACACCTTCAGTCGAGCCCTCAGGTCTGCTGGCTTTCCGTATGTCCTAGAACCTCCGGATCTGTCCAGAGACGATAAAAAAGGCCTGACGGTCTCACTCTAATCGCGTATGAGCATGGTCGCATGCTTGTTCGGGACGCAACTGTAACCGATTCATTAGCCTTATGGATGGACGGTGCAAGTGCGGACCAGGCAGGTCATGCGTCCAGGTTAGCAGAGGCCAACAAATGTAGAAAATACTCTGGCGTTGGTTATCCGCACCAATTTTGTCCGTTGGCTTTCGAAACAATGGGAGGACCAGGCCCGCTTACACTGAAGTTGATTCAGCGCGTGGGCAAAAGCTTAACCTTTCCACGGAGGACTCGAGAGCATCGGAATTTTGGCGTCAGAGACTGTCGCTCGACATTCAACGAGGAAACGCAGCATCTGTTCGGGGCACATTGTCGAACTAGGCTGATCCTGGGTTCGAGAACCCGTGACTACACATTCACGTGGAAACAATTGTTCACCCCCAAGTGCTAAAAGTTATATAAATAAATTGGGACATGCGCTTTAGGAATCTAATGCCTATGATATATGCGTATAAACCAGACCTTGGTTAATAAAACTACTACTACTATATACAGTTAGTTATGTACAGTGGAAACAAGCCTTCAATTATGCTTATTTAGATTAACTTGAGTGTAATGTACACGCTATAAGGTTTCTTTCATAATCCTTTATTTTTGCACGCCTCCGGCGAGAGAATTAGTGCAACGATTTAGTGCTCCAGTGCTGCGCATTCCACTGCATGATACTTGGCACGCCTCTGCAGGCAGAACCCGCAGGTGCACAACGCTTAGGTTGTGATTCAACATCCAGGTTGTGACAGTCATGCACTATGCTCCTGGTGTATACATGGCGACTGTCACATGCAAGACCAGATCTCCCGTCTGGTCTGTTCGAGTTTAACTTACCACTTTGAAATACAACATTTGTTAGGCACTGTACGCAGCACCTTTAGACTTAGTCGGATCGTTTCAGTAGATGGTGCACAGCCTTACATAAGATACATAAAGCGGCTTTTTGTTTGGATAGACAAACAAAGCACTCGCTTCATGTGTATTGAGATACTTCTCAAGCTGGTTAAATTTGCCAGCGTGATATAAGAACAAGAGAACATACAGGTTGTCGATAGAGGTTGTTGTTAGCTTATTTAACCTGAAGATTGGACCCACCGCATCCTACGGTGGTCATGTGGCTTTACGCTCTGTCAAGACCATACATCAGCCTCGGAACACCCTTAAACACGAAGAGCCTCACAGCTAAGAAAATGCACCGTCTTGGACATGGCTCACTTTCCCGTATAGAGAGATAAGTACTATCCGTACGTTTAAATGCGCTGTGAACATCGTTTCTCTTTAATGATCCCAAAAACCAAGATACTGTAAAGAGTTAACAAACTCTAATGGTGGGCCGCATTAACGTATAACGCCTCTGACAGCCAATCAATCTTTACGCCTGAATTGCATAGGTTTGATGTGTCTTCCTGGTATGTATCCCAAGTTCCTTCGGCACAAGGAACGCCTCTGCCATAAAGGTAGAGCGCAATGTGCGTGTTGAAGTAATGCCTGAGTGCAACCCCTAGGTCCCTAATACAATTTAAAATAGGGATAGCCTCCCCATGTAGCATGTAGTTATGGGCTTATTTTAAACACAATACAGCACCTTTCGGCACTGATATAAGCATTTCATTATTCACACACCACTTAGAAACCGCCTCAATCGTACTCTGTAGTACTTGCCTTTCGCTAGCGGTGTTGGAAGGTCCGTATAGTTTTAAATCATCAGCATAAAGCTTATAAGTTATCGACTCAGGAATAACGTTTTTAAGATCTAAAACAAATGTGCAAAATAAAAGTGGCCCGAGGCTTGATCCCTGAGGAACGCAGAACTCTCTACGGGTAAGATAACTAGCAATCCATGATATAGAGCGAGTATCTACATTCAAGTACCTAAACTTTTGTACAAGTTTTACATGGTTTACTCTATCAAATGCCTTCGAGAAATCAAAATATTTGCAATCAAAGGCCAGCCTATTGTTTATCATAACAGCCCAATCTTGAGTCATTTCGACGAGTTGAGTTGCCGTGGATTTGCCTTTAGTAAAACCATGTTGGTTCTCATCCAGCAAGCATTTAGATTGAAGAAAATGAAAAATATGGTCCACTAGCAGTTTTTCAAAGATGATACATGCGATAGATGATTGAGCTACAGGTCTGTAATTATCTACATTTGACTTTAGACCCTTCTTATGTACAGGGGTTACGACTGATTGCCAAAAATGTTTTGGCACAATGCCATCCTCATAGGACCTACTGAATATCAAAAAAAGGGGTTCAGTTATCGCAGACGCTACATTTTTATAAAATATGGGTGAGATTAAATCAGGAATAAAGCTGCATTTAGTGGGTAGTTGTTTGATTTTAGAAAGAATATTATATTCTGATATTTCCAAGTATGGACAGCCATCTCTCGAGACCACGTCGTTGGAAACACCATCGGGAACTGAACTCCCTTGGGCAACATAAACCGACGAGAAAAAGTCCTTAAATGCATTTGCTTTAGAAGCGTCGTCTACGAGGACCGTCTGATCTATATTTAAAGCCGCAATGTTTTCTTTTCCTTTTAATCGTTTATTTGCATATCTAAAGAACGACTTTGTGTTTTTAAAATCAAGACTGGCTTTTCCATTATACGAAGTCTTCTAGTCGCCTTCCTCATTCTTTTTCATACTGCACATTTGGCTCCTGGTCAATCAATCGTTCTAGATTGGTGACATATTTACGTAAATTAGCATTCTTTTTTGACTTGCCAATTCGTTTGGCATATTATATAAAATAAACTCTTCAATTAGTGAATGTATCTGGTATACAAAGCTATCATACATCGAGTCAACGGTATCGCAATGTAAAAACAAGTTTCTCCAGTTTATACAAGCAAGCCTACAGCTGATCATTTCATAGTTCCCCTTCCAGAAATTATAACCTCCCTCGTCTACCGTAGGATATTCAGCATCAAATAAAATAGAAAACGAAATGGCATTGTGGTCGGATGGAATTGGCGACTGAAATACTCGTATATCTTCAATGATGGACTGGTCTGAGGTTAAAACTAAATCAATAATAGAGCCCAGATTGTCGTCGTTATCGTCGGAGATACCTAAGGTTCTTTCATCAATGAAAATACAACTATGAGTAGAACTAGTAGCTAATTGGCTAACACTACTAAGGTTACCATTACTATTAATGTGACTAGTTGCATGACTGTCATTACTATATCTATTACCATTACTATTGGTGTGACTGGATAGTTTACCGAAATTATTATTTATGTTAGTGTCATTACATTGAGTAGCGAAGTGATTCTTAGTATTACCTACAGTGGCGAATGTGTTATCTATTTCATCATTGGAACTGACCTGCGCAGCCTCAGCACCATGACAATACAGTCGAGGGCGAGTGACCTCGTCTATTTGTTGGTGTAAGCCGTTGGTGATGCAGGCATTAACAAAGGTGGACTCCATGGTTTGTGAATCTGAAAGCGTAATATCCTTCCAGTATATTTTTGGAAGGTTGAAATCTCTAGAAATTATAATTGGACTGCTTGTATCACAAATTAAGTCAAATGAGTCACATACAGTTTTTATGCGTTTCTTGCGTTTAGCAAGGGTGCCGGCGTTTGTCGCATAATAACAGGCAACCCTGATGGAACTATATTTGGAATATACGTCCAAAGCGACAGCTTCGATGCCACTCTCTAGTCTTAGTTCACAGACTTTCATCGTGTTTTGAATTAATATATACCCCCCCCCTCCTCGGGAGCCACGATCACATCGAAATACTGAGTACCTATCATCACACGACAGTTCTCTATCGATTACGTGTTTGCCACCTACACCTAACCAGGTTTCGCTTATAAACACTATATTAATATCATTTAAGGCAGTATATGTGTCTGGTCTGCGGTGTCTGGTCTGCGGAATAGAGGGGCACCGAGCGGATAGGATGTCTTGCCCGGCCTATAGGGAGCAAGTCGAGCAGCGGCGGGAGGCCCGAAGGGGCGTCGCCAAGGGACAGGTAGATGGCAAGGAGACCCAAGTAGAAGCCCAAATAACCAAGAAGAGCAATAAAAAGGGGAATAAAGACAAGGGGGCTAAAAATAAGAAGACAACCGTTATCCCAGCAGAGGACGGAAAGGGTGATTGGAACTTAGTAGGTAGGGGTCCTTTATCCGACCAATGTTAAAGATACTTCAGGTAAACCTTAACCGCTGCAGGGCGGCGCATGACATGCTCGATGAGATAGTACGCAGAGAGTCCATCTTTTGTTCTCCTGGCTGGAGATTGACCGGGTAGGGGTCATCTATAGCTGCTACTTCTCTCCCAACAGGGAGGAGGAGGAATTCGAGGAATTTCTCGAGGAACTTGCCCAGAGCGCGGGGGCACATGCAGGTAAGAGGGTAGTGATCACAGGGGATTTTAACGCAGTCAGCATAGCATGGGGTAGCCGAACCACAACTAGACGGGCCCAAACTCTACAGGAGTGGATGGCTGAAAAAAGTCTAATGGTTCTTAATGACGGAAGGGTCCCCACCTTTTCCAGAGGGAGCCAGACGGCCTTTATTGACCTAACAATGGTCAATGAGGCGGCCTTTCCACTGGTGGTAGAGTGGAGGGTGAGGGAGACGGAGGAGACCATGAGTGACCACAGATACATCTGTTTTACCATCAGTACCCCCGAGGTGGCCCCCGCCCCGCCCCCTAGTAAGAGATGGCAGCTGCGAAAACTCGACGCCAAGATTCTAGTGGCTGAAATAGACGAAGGTTGCAAACAACTGGGAGACACGGTGGGGGATGAATATCAAATAATTAGCATACTCTCTACAGCATGCGAGAAAGCTGCTCCCTCACAACACCATGGGAGCCGCCACCCTCATAATTACTGGTGGAACAAAGGGATCGCAGCTGCCCGCAGGGCTTGCATTAGGCTAAATAGAATTTTCACGAGAACACGCAGCTGGTCAACGCAAAGAAAACGACGGGTGGGATTTTAAGGGGAGCGAGAGACCGCAAGAGCTGAATCCCAATTGACGGAGTACAAGGCTGCTCGATCGAGACTCCGAGGACTCATCGCCAAAAGTAAAGCCCGAGAGGAGAAAGAGCTGATAGACGCGGTGGAGAGCGACGTATGGGGCCTGCCGTACCGAATAGTTATGGCCAAACTCCGGAGACCTCCCCCGAAACTCCCCCCGGATGTGCTGCGGGAGACTGTAACCGGTCTTTTTCCGGCACAGCCGCGGAGAGAAAACGAGGAGTTCTCGGTCACCCCGGAAGACATTCCGGAGGTGACGCTGGAGGAGGTCGAACAAGCCCGGAATCGGTTGGCAACCGGTAAAGCGCCCGGCCTAGACGGAATTCCCCCAGAGGTAGCGAGGCTACTGGTCAAAAGGTGGCCTAAGGTCTTCCAAGACCTTGCCAACAAGCTTCTGAGAGAGGGGAGATTCCCGAGGCTGTGGAAAAGGACAAGCCTGGTTCTAATCCCCAAACCCGGGAGGAAGACGGGGCCTTCGGCTTACCGGCCCATATGCCTCACTGACGCCATGGGTAAGCTCCTGGAGAACGTTATAGTCAAGAGACTAAACGACGAGATTCAGGAAAAGAACGCCCTATCAGATGCCCAGTACGGCTTCCGGAAGGGCAGATCCGCATTAGGGGCTCTAAAGAAGGTTCTGAAACGGGCGGGTGAGGAGACCCCTAAAACAAGGTGATTCGTGCTCCTGATCCTTCTGGATGTCAAAAATGCCTTCAACACAATGAATTGGAAAGTAATTGTGGAGGAGATGAAGAGGAAGGGCTTTTCCCTCTACCTCCGTCGAACGATTTCATCCTACCTGGATGACAGAGGCTTGGTTGCAGGGGGGCAGGAGTACGAGGTTACTGCCGGGGTCCCACAGGGCTCGATTCTAGGACCCGTGCTCTGGAACATAGCTTACGACGGGGTGCTCGAGATCCGAGGTCTCCCGTATGGGGTGGAGACGTTGGCGTACGCCGATGACCTTGCACTCATGATAACGGCCAGGACCGAAAGAGCCCTGGAGAGCGCCGCCAATGAGGCCTTGTCAATGGTGTCCGAGTGGATGGAGTCCCATCACTTGAAACTGGCACCCGACAAGACGGAGGCGATGTACCTAACAGGCAGAAAGAGGACGACCGGCATTAACCTCGTGATGGCGGGCCACCCGATAGAAATCAGAAAGAAGGTAAAGTATCTTGGGCTCATGCTAGACACTGGACTGACCGGATCGGCACACGTGGCCGAAAAGGCCCAAAGGGTCTCCCTGAACCTGGCGCGGATCATGCCTAGGGTCGGTGGGGTGGCTGAGGTGAAAAGAAGGCTCCTGGCCTCGGTGGCCGAATCTACGGCGCTATATGCAGCCCCAGTCTGGGGGGACATGGCAATGCGGACGGCGAAAAATAGGGGGGCACTAAGGTCGACCCAACGAACGCTGGCAATCAGGGCAAGCCGGGCGTATCGAACAGTCTCGACCGAAGCTCTCCTGGTCCTAGCCAAAATGCTGCCATGGGACCTCCTAGTGGCTGAACGAAGTAAAATGTATCTAGACGAAGGTCTGGATCTCACCAGGGCCAGGAGTGCCACCATATCGGCCTGGCATGAGGAATGGGCGCAGGTAAGACCCGGTGTGACCACAGGGAGATGGACCAAGAGTCTGATACCGGACCTCAGGGCATGGTATGACCGCCGACACGGGGAGCTTTCCTACTGGACGACTCAGGTTCTGACCGGACACGGCCAGTTCCAGAGCTACCTGTCAAGGATCAAGAAGGCCATCAGCGATATCTGCGTACTGTGCGACTTTGGAGAAACGGGAAACGTAGAGCATACTGTTCTGCGGTGTGATGCTCTCAGGGAAGCACGGGACGCAGCACCAACCGCTGTGAGAGGCCGACCCATCAAGGAGGTGGTCTCCCATATGATGACTTCGGCGGAGGCATGGAGGGAGGCGACGAACTTGTTCGACGCTGTTTTGACACTCAAGACAGCCAAGGAAACGGCCAGGCGGGAGAGGTTTGAGCGGGTCTCTCGGGAGAGTGGTCGAGACGAGGAGCCGAGGGAGGGGGGAGGGGGTGGGGAGCAGCCAGGCCCTCATGGTCTCGACGCACCCTCACAGGACGGATTACAAAATGTCATCCCCCTATCCAACCGCAGGTAGACATGCAGGATGATAGTCAGGGATAGAGCTGATTGAAGGAGAACGGCAGAGACGCCTCTCCCACCGCTTCGATGTAATGCCAAAGTAATACCGAGCCTGGGGGGGTGGGGAGGAATCCGGGTTTAGTGGGTTTGCGAGCCTCACACTAGTCACGCAGGCTGCTAGTGGCGCATGTGCATCATGCATTACCGAAACCTCCCAAAAAAAAACAAAAAAAAGGCAGTATATGAACTGAGCAATTGTGTACGATCATCTTTACCTATCGAACGTACATTAAAATATAAATATTTTATCGCGGTTTTATCCGCAGGGGGAAGTGATGCCAACTGTTCGGCGGAGACCCTGGGCTGGTAATTTAATCTAGATTGTTTTAATACAGCAGGTAGTCTGGGAAGAGGCTGGGATGTGGAGGTACTGGTGGCAGAGGTGGAGGCGGTATGTGGAGCCGGGGGCGCCAGATGACTGGGAGAACCGGTGGTGGAGGAAGGGATGGAGGACGGTGTTGAGAAGGAGCGATCCCGGATTGGTTGTTGAAGTTGTTTATACTATTGCCGGCAACAGGGGAGGAAAATGCCCGGGAGGAATGATTAGCTGGTTGACGCCGAGTTGCATTGAACTCAATGTTAAGTCCCGCAATATTAGGTTTCACTCCCAGGAAACTGGCGGCTTCACGGGCGATAGGCCTGGCCGCCTGCCTTGCTCAACGGCGGTTGAACTGAATACCATCGGTGTCCATAGACTGGGCACAGCTCTGGATATACGAGAAGTCACGATAAAGCACGGCCGAATCCTTAAATTTAGCCGACATTTTATCGTTAACAACCTCGCAATCCGCGCGGCAGTCCTTGCCTGGACCGCCTGTTACTACCGGGATAGAACAGACGGTCAGCCTGACGTTGTTGGTCTCGTAGAACTTCACCAGGTCATTCAGCTGATGTTACATCCGCCTCCGCACCTCGACAATATCCTCACTGGCTGGGCACTTTAAGATATAATTTAGCCCAGCGTGCAGCATGACGAGTTGGTCCGTCGGCTGTGTGTTATATATGGCAATATGGCAACGCACGTTTGCGATAATCTTGCTTAACGTGGCGCCGCCTTGCACCTTGCTATTACACTCGTGAGAGAACCACCTACTCCTGCTCTATGGAATGCTTTAACCAGCAGATGATAAAGAGCCTTGTCAATGGCCTTGACACAGTCAATAAAAAATGCAAACAGATGACCTCTAGGTTTCTGCCACAGCTCGCTCGAGTTCGAACTGGAGAACGAGGATTGCATCACGGGTCCTCGAGCTCTCCTAAAGCCGAATTGCTCCAGTGGAAAGACTCCTTTAGCCGCGTGTTCAATCTGCCGAATAACCAAATTGCAGAAAAAAATCTTCAATGTGCTCCCTGACGCCTCTCCACGATAGAGTTTTGGACTTTATACGTTCAGGAAGACGGTCCAAGCCAAACCACAGGTCAGCTGGGACCACGAATTTATAGGCTAAGCGACATAATTTGGAATTTTCGGGTTCGAAAATTCAGTCAGTTCGAAAATTTCGAACACTTTTCAAGCGTTCACGTCTAAGGTGATTTTAGAACTTTTTTTTGGGTAAATCGAGCTCAGTGTAGTATCTGTGTTTGTGTCGGATCTGCCACCGCTAACAGCCGTTGAATGCAATTGATTAGCCTGTTACAGGCCTCAGAACCCTGTACTTTTCGGCAAAGTACGAAGCAACGCCGGATACGAATACAGGTATATTTGTTCTCAAACAGCTATGCCACAGGCTCCCTGGTATGTGTCAAAAATAGACTCCACCAGTGCGCGACATGCAGCGATTTTTCGAAAATAATAGCACATAGTTATGTTCGAATTCAACGACGATTGTTTCGCGCAATAACATCTAATACGGGATTACAGAGAGAAAACAAATATCGTGGAGCGCTAGAACAGGGAATTGGAGATATGTGCTAAGCCATGCACGCTGCTGACGCATAAAAATGGTTGTAGTAACAGAATAAGTGAATAAATAAGCAAATTTACATCTGCGAAACTTCTCCTGCAAATGTTTTTATTTCAGCCGCATTAATGCTTCTATTTTTTCAAATCTCTGTCTGTTAGACATTACTACCACTGAGACGGCTAATATATGGTGACGTTCGACACGTTCTGCGCAGAGAGTGACAAAAAACTCTGTAGCGCCATCTACAATTGGTACGTAATCCACTGAAGACTATTTTGGAACCCTAGATTAACAGGGCCGAAGATACCTTAATTCTGTGCAGTTCACTTTAATCGAAATGTGTGAATGCTTTCCTAATTAGGTATATCCTACTTTGCATAGGTTGTCGTCAATATGATTGCGCAGTTGGCTCGAACACGTCTACCTATTTCAGCGTAGGAAATTGACTAAGAGCAAAGTGGAATGCAATTCACCTTTCTCCCTCTCTAACAATAAGCATTTATTCGAAATGCATGGTTATCTCGTCTTTTCTATTTGACCAGCAAACATAGTTGTTTGCCTGAACAGTTTAGAATTCTACTATATATATATATATATATATATATATATATATATATATATATATATATACATAGACAATTTTTATGAATGGACGCAGAAATTAGACTTGAAACTGTCGATCCCGAAGTGTAAGGTAATGCACTTTGGAAGAAGAAATAATCACTTTGTATATAAAATCAACAATGTTTCACTCGAAAATGTAACTGCTATGAGGGACTTAGGTATAATTATGACACCTGACATGAAATTTTCAGAGCAGTGTCGACAAGTCGCGCTTAAGGCGACGAAAAGATGCAACTGGATCCTCAGATCCTTCATTGTTAAAAGTCCAGAACTGTATATAAAATTATTTGATACTTATGTAAAACCAATTATGACGTATGCCTCTCAAGTGTGGTACCCCATGAACGAAAAAGATAGGCGACTACTGAGAGGTGTGATCAAGAAATTCACACGCCGAGTATCTTATCGCTGTGACGTCCCACCGACGCAAACCCTTTTTAAAGATATCATAGACACTTTTAATGAATTAGACTGTAAATTTGCCAACTACATTTCCTCCAGTGAGGAGTTTTGCAGCTTCTTTTTTAATCGCATACCAACGACAACAAGATCTCAAGTGAGATACGAGCCCAAATGCATAGCTCGAAAAGAGATTGTTATGTCGCTGTTCCCCTGGAGAGTTACCAGGACATACAACTGACGCACACCCGTGAGGGAACTGGTCATTTGATGCTAAAACAAATTCTTATCCTTTATATATATATATATATATATAAATATATATATATATATATATATATATATATATATATATATATATATATATATATATATATAATATCACATGATTCATTTCCACAACGGATTGGTTAATATATACAATAGTATAATCAATATCAATACAACCTCGTTATATTATTAATAATTACAATCGCTTAGTACCAGCCTTGTTAGTGAGAAGACCGCATTGCACTTACTGCCATAATAATTTACACATATACCATAGCAATATTTACAAACAAAAATATATAAAGAATTAAAAAAAAAGGAGGTTGTTTTTAATTCTAGATCATTATTTGTTCCCAACGGACTTGGAACTCACCGTGAGGTATATCTTCAATGTACCAAGGGCCGGACATGTTGAGATATCTAGGGTTTCCCAACAGTCCTTGTGGCAGCATGACCGCTGACTCTCACGGTATGGTTTATTATCTGTTCTCAGTCAGCATTGCCCAAAGAAAATTCGATCAACAACAGAGATCAAACCGCGGCGACACCACGGTAGATGGCAACCATAGCCCATGCCGTCACTAAATATAGGAATGAGGGTTAATTAGGCTAAATTAAGTTCAATTTGCCTGATCTGGAAGACAGACAGGTATTTTAGACAAACATTGATAAATCCCTAGTAATATATATACATATATATATACATTATATCACGCTTGCGGATGTACGCATGTTTAGCAATGCTCAGCAGTAGATAAATAGCTGGTGAAGTTTCTTTGCCTAACAGATAAGAAAACGAAATATTTGAATCGTAGCAATTTGTCCCGCGGCAGTAGAATCACACTACGGTGCAAGTCAACGAGAGGGGGGGGGGCAGTAGGAAAAAACCTTACAGGGAATTCTCTGAATTAGGAAACCGTAAGGTCCTATTCGTACGTGTAGATGAAGGGTAGGCATAGCCCGATAGGCCCGGCTTGGAAGGCAGGGCTACCGGACAAAAGGCGGCTGCTCCAAAAGCATCGTCCCGTCGTACCGCAATTTGCAAACAGTGTCCCACACAGGAAGCCTGGGAGGGTAGGGACCCGAGGCGACCCAGGTATGTGGCTATTTATCCGTCTGGACACGAACCGTTTCGGGTTGGCCGCTACAACCGCGCCTTACATCATCACTTTCACGTCCTCTAATACTGCTACTGTCACCATGATGTATGTAAGAATACAGCTAGTGGTCGTCCCATCTAAGCGTCACAGCCAACGGGTGCGGAAACGAAATCATCGCGAACGCGGATAGCCGGCCCGCTTGTGTGACGGCCAACATCAGACCGGAATCACTGTCCTGTGTTGGCGACAAATCAAATAACGATATTTTATTTCTCTTGGCGAATCTAGTTTATGTCGCAACAACATGTCGCAACGATTGTCTGATGTTTCGTCGTACTAGTTTATTGCTTGCTCGCTTATGTTGGCTGCGGTAGTGGCGGTAAGTGATACAAGTGACGAGATAAACCGAGAATTGAGGAGAAGTGGCAAGACAACATAAAATGTCCGCCCTCGGAACGTATCTTCATTGCTAGCGACATTAAGATGCACAAGCTTTTACCTACGTGCGCGTCACACCAATGTCTGGTATATTTCCTAGAATACATGTGTTGATGCGGCTCCGGCTGCTGCTTGGTGGTGCTGCCATTGCTGGTGCTGCTACCGCTAACCATGCACTGCAAATATTACGACCGCTATTAACACATGCCGTTTTTGCTCGCGCTTATGAAGGCGGTATACATAGGAGTGCAGTGACTCAGCTATTATTATAAAAGCACTCCAATACCCCTCGATTAGCCATATATCTGCGGTTGCAGGTGTATATGAAAGAGGATAGATAAATAGGGCCTCAACCGACATATGTGTGCTGTGCGAATCTGGAGATTTTGATGACGCTGAGCACAGAGTCTACCGGTGCGCACCCTTACTAGAGCGCCGCGGCGCCTGGAACATGCAGGGTCTTTGCCTGACGGACCTGGTTGTCCATATGACCACCACGCCCAAAAGCTGGTGGAAAGAATGCAGATACTTTAATAGTATTGAAGTTAAAGACGGACCTTGAGAGGAAACCAAGCTAGCAGTGTATGTAGTGCCAGCGGAGGGGCGGTCGAAGGGGGCCCTCAAGGCGCTCTCGACGCACCTACTCAGGCCGGAAGAATACTCGCAGGGCGCACGGAGCGCTAGAGTATGAAACTGCTCCGCGGGTGTTGAAGCGCTATGAAAGTTCCATGCAATCTCAAGCCTAAGTAGGAGTAAAGGTTTTAGTGGGTTTTCTAAATCCTACACTATTTACTGCAAGCGAGCGCTGCTTGTGGTGTAGTGGCATCTTTCTACACCTTCCAAAAACACAACAAACATGAGGCCTTCATCTATGGTATCGTAGACAAGGATATCCAAGAATGGATGCTGCTAAGGTTAACCTTCGCAGGAGTTTTATTTCCCGTGTTGTTTCTCATCTTGTGGCTGATGCGACTAAGTGATATTTCCGTCGTGGGGCCTCCAGGCTCCCACATCTCAAGGGCGAAAGGTGGAAAGCTAAACGCGTGCCCAAGTTTTGAGTACATTCTTCTTTTCAGCCTCCTCCGCTCTCTGCCTTTTTGAAATGCGCTGTGTGGGACCACTCAGAGCAAGGGCACATTCGGCACTCTATATAAAGCACAGTTACATCCCATACTAGTAGCAGACTAGCCCTGCCAAGCGTCGTTGATGCCAGAGTGTCTTGCCACACTGCCACTGTTTTGAACCTATAGTTTAATTAATGCGCCATAGCATCCACCGGTTTCCCGAATCTGCACTGATGAGGCTTTACCAACAGTGCGCCTAGTCAAAAACCGACACAAATCCTCGTAGTAATATCTTCGAGCAATGCTCGCAGTAGGGCTCTAAAAGAGCATGCAGAAAGGACCCACGGGTCTAGGCCAACTGCCTGTCACCCATCCATGCCGATAACATTGCTTCTTTCTTGTACCTCACGCGGATGAAGGTTTCTTCTTTATTCCTCGTGAGGCCACGTTTTGAACCCATATAGACCGGCCTCACCTAAGCGTGCATCTAGAAGTGACCCGATGCGTTTGCCTGCTACTCGATGCCACTGGCGCTGGGCGTTTTAGAGTGATATGGTCAGGAGAGGCAATCCTCATTTTAATACTGATGTAAGTGCCTACGTTATAGAGTTATAAGGGAGTTGTAGCTTAGGCAAATGTTTCAGCGGTGTTAAATTCGCCCAGTTTATCGGCCCAGTCGCCTATATTTGATCCTCTTAATACGCGAGGTGGCCTGCAGACGTGAGAGAAAGGACGATGCAGAAAGAAGCCTCTGTGCGAACCAACTGATTTTAGTCGATATCACGTAAGTCGTAAAGTGATTTGACTTTATGCCACCCAGAAGCTCCTGATGTACCTTAACAGCGTTCCTAGCTTATTCTGAGATGAAATGCTTCAATATCCATGCGAAACTTATAAAATGCTCGGATCGAGTGCACCGCCTATTTCCCAATCCAGATTTTATCGCGAATTCTAGCTAGTGTTTATCACTCCCCATTCCTAATTCCCCATTCGGCTTATTCACTGCATTGGGCACTAACTCTGCACCGTTTGATTTCTTCCCCTTTCCAAAAATAATTTTAGTTAGACAAAAAGTTTCAATAAATGTGTATGGAGCTGCTTGAAGTCATTGAGGCAAAGCTAAACAAATATCGAAAATCACGAATTGAATGTGTTTTCCAATGCATAACTCTTCCACCTCAATAAACGTAGATAGATTAGTGGTAATTGGTTTGAAATGCACGCAATGATTCGACTTTCAGAAGAACGTAAAATTAAAACACATCTAAATCATACATTTAATATTTGAGAACTTTGGCAGGTATATACATATACATTATATTCATATACATGCATACATGTACATGTGTAGAATGCTTTAAATCGCATAGACACTACTTGAAATTCGATACCAATAATGACCGATACGTACCTTGGTATTACGTTAAAGAGTTTGTGGAGCTTTGTGATTTGATTGCTACGTCCGCATGCTATTTCGATTATATCCGTAAATATGATTGCTAAAGTCTAGTTGGCAGACAGACACGAGATGTGAAAAAGAGGTGAAAATAGATCAATATAAAGGAATCCTTGGACTGGGAACGTAGGCCTTTTGGTGTTTGTTTAGTTTGATTGCTACTAGAGAGATGTGAACGTGTGCTCCTTGTCTTCTATTAGCTCCCAATTCTTAGTCCATGGAACCGACAATACAACCGGCGTTTCCTCGGCACACTGCAAGCGACAGCAGTTGCCGTAGAAACTCGCCACCGCGCCGATTGCCTGTAAACTCTGTAATCCGTCTGCCCGACTCACTGATAAATCTCCTGGTTGCCTTGCTTACCTTGTATCTGTTGTTTCCATAGATATTGACACTACGATGTAGCCCGTCTCCAGTTCCTGGTACTTGCGTTTTTTTCCCATTTTCGGCGCGGCAACCCATACCGCCTCTAGTGAACTGTGGCGTAGATAGGACGGAGCCACTGTAGCATCCCATATTAAGCATTTGCCGTTTTATTATTAATATTAATACTTACACTCTCGACCAGTCCCATATTTTGTGAGTGCTACATGAAAAAGGGTAATAAGGTAAGAACCCGGTGTCTCCGCGGCAAACGCAACCCTTACCCTCTGACACTTCCGGTCAGCACTGAGTCCCAGACTAGCTATCCAAACCAGCAATAAGTACATTTTTAACTTACTCTTCATTACGCGTAAAAATGCAAAAACGTTTCCAGGTCCCAACGTACATATGTTACGTTAACAATGCAGTAGTACACTGCTTGTTTACATAGTACGCAACTGCGTACCCTAAGGAAGATAATTAGACCGAATGCATAAATAATTATGATGGTGAAAAGACGCTATGACCTAAAGTGCGACCAGGACCGATCACTGTGTTTATCTCGTTGCCATGCATGGACACCATCAAGGGCCATCCTAAAGTTTGGGTGCGGCTCATTTATGCGTTGGTTAAATTCCAGGTTGAGCCACGAACCACAGCGAGTATACGACCCCTTTTCGGGGCGCGTTTAATAATAGTAGTACGTTAGCCACTCCTACAATTAGTTTCAGAGGACCTAATCCGCAACAACCGCCTCGGCCTAGTAGAACCCAGCCTTCCCAGTGAAAGGTCATTGCAGGTAGACAGAAGAGGTTATCAGATTCTCCCTTGGTATGTCATTAACAATATTACAGCCAGGAAGGAGGATGGTGAATAGACCAAAGTGAGCTAACCATTATTAGGGCCAACGCTGTGGCTTGCCATGATGTGTGCAGGCCTAGTTTGCCGGTGATAGCCGGGACATAGGCTGAGCGTTGCGCGTCGAACATACATATGTATATATATCATAGCAAAATTAAATAAATAAAAAAAAATTGTCCAAAATGCAAAACAAATACATATATATATATATATATACATGTATATATATATATATATATATATATATATGGAGGCCAGCGCATCAGCCGCTGGCTCCGCAGCACGCAAGACTGAACGTCTTAAGACCAACAAATACGCCCAGCTCACCGACGAGTTCATTTTTGTGCCACTAGTATTGGAGACACTAGGGGGACCTGGCCCTGAGGCACGGTCACTTTACAGAAGATTGGCAAACGAATTGAACTCACGACGGGGGACAAAAGAGCTTTCGACTTTCTACTCCAGCGGCTATCTCTGGCGGTTCAGCGCGGCAATGCGGCAGCAATTATGGGCACAATGAGGGGCTGCCTCGAGGATAAGCTCGATTGGTAGCACCCCTCACAAGCCCAAGGGTAGTTAGATATTCATATTCCACTGTAACTACAAAATGAAATAAAACCATATGTACCTACAAAAAATAAAAATGTATATATATACATATATATATATATATATATATATATATATATATATATATATATATATATATATATATATATAGAGAGAGAGAGAGAGCAAAAAATACATAAATAAATATATATATATATATATATATATAGAGCAAACATATATACATATATATATATATATATATATATACATCAAAATATGTCATATTAGAAAACAAAAGTAGTATAAGTAATATTATTACTAATACAAATAAGGAACCAAGATCACCCGTGTGCGGTCGTCGTTGGATACGTATATCATTCGAGAAAGAAATTAATGCGCTGATTAGTCATAAATGATGGATGGCGTGTGTACGTGTGTATGATTAACGCTTGGTGTTTATTCAGCGCGTACATGTATTTGCGCGTTGTGAGTACGACGCAGCGTGATGGGCTGAGCTAATTTGTTGTGCGGGTCTACGGCATATTCGGTGCACGGACGTGCTCAGTCGGTTGGCGGGCTCGTTCGTATCAGACCTCAGCACTCGCAATGTTGTGTTCATGTTTATTTTTATTAGATATGGTAATACTATTGCGCCGCCTAGACCAAAGTAAGGTGCCAGCTATCAAGTGAACGAGTGAACGGCTAATAAAAACCACAAAGTAGAAAACAAAAATATAATGCGCTTTTCGGTAGATCTGAGGGATAAACGTCATATAAACGTCGCAAGGAAACCTAGAAGCAACGAAGCCGGTAGACGTCTTTATTCAGTTCACGGCAGTTCATGCAAATGTCCCAAATCACCTCCTTCTTTAGACAGCAGTAATCAGTAGTACCCAATGACATAGTCTCAGGCCGTCAGGGCAAAGAAGGTATACAACTGGCAGCCCCGCTTCACCATAGATAATTAGGGCAATTTAGTACGCTTCAGGTACGTAACGTGTTTTCCAATATTAGAGCGCCCTAGAGAAAGATGACAACAATTAGTTTAACAAATTTTCAAATAAGAAATATACATGTGTTTATAAAAAACAAAGGAGTTTTATTGTGTATACATTCACCAAAGGAGCTTTTCAATTAACTATCACACCAATAAACGCTAATATTACACGTCATATGTACAGTTGCCATTTAGTAACAGCTTTCTTAATTTTATGTAATAGTCAAAGCTTTGTTCTAATATTGCTTACGTAATGGTTATTGTAAGCATGTTTTTAGCAAAGCTCGTAGTTGTGTAACAATCTCTGCGGCAGGCTGCTGTGATATTGTCTCACGAAGCTTACTTGTCAGAACAAAATGAGCGAGCGGGTATCGAAATCCTGATCTAAGGTTTTCCTTACGGTGAGGACGCAATCCGGTCCAACGATCTCGAATATCACACATCTAACTCAATGTACATCATAGATCACATAGAAGACAACGAGCTTATAACGATTTTTCTCGAGATCCACACTTTGCCGATCGGAAACATGATGGTCGATTCATGGACATGCTTAACAAGTAAAACGAACCCGCTAGTATACGTAAGCCGCGCATGTCTAATAAGAAGAAGACGGGATACAATGAATGTTTGTTTAGGAGAGACGCAGAAATACAAGTACGCAACGCTCGTCATGCGGCCGATCACGATATTTTTGTTCTGAGCACGCACTCAGTGTCTTAAGCTACAAGTCGGTGCTTTTGCAGGTATCGAAGATTCCCTAGAGAATAATATGAGGTTTGCGACGCATAACTTACTGATGCACAGCTACTACACATTTGAAATACGGCTGATATATGTTTGTATATATATATATATATAAATATTGTGATGATTTATTAATCATTTACAATACGTTTGCACACTCGGCAGTGTTCGCCTAATCAAAAATGGTAGTAAAAAGGTGTCACGGGAGGTTAACAATCAGCTGTGCGTATATATATATATATATATATATGCAGCTATTATACCTTACGGTACACGATACACGACAAAAAAGCAAAGGGAAAACCTGATTCTTCCTTCGTAGTTGTCGTCTGCGGACTTAACCGTACGAGGATTTTCTCAAAGCACTAGACTGCATGAAAACTCACGGTCACCGAAAGACGAATGTGGGAAATGACTTAAATGTATCCTACAGTCTTTGGTAAAGCAGCTCCTTACTAAAAGAATAAGAGACCCCCTCTTACAGTGGGCGGCCCGAGCAGATCTATGGCTTATTAATACTGCTGGGTACATCTTCAGTAACGGCAGACACGGATCAACCCTAGATCTGAGGTTTGTAACAAGTAAACAATTAATGGAATAATCTACTGGAGGCTCCCACGAAGAACAAGAAATCTAAATCGACCGTCTCTAGCCGTAGCCTTCCACGTCATGCATTTTAACTTCCTCCCAGCCCTTTCCCTCCGCAAGAGAGAGCCACCCACTTCCGAGAGTTGGAATTGGTTCAACCAGCAGATGACAAGGGGGCTGTCAAATGCCTTATGATGTCAAATGACGCAGTCAACAACGACTGCATACAGATGTCCTCTGAGTTGTGCCACAGCTCGCTTGATTTCTGTTTGGAGAATGTGGATTGCATAATCTCTGTTTGGGGTAAGAGCAGTATTAGTGTAGGTGGAAGACCTGTTCAGCCACGTACGTGCTACGTCCACAGAATAAGCACACTCGGTCAGCAGCAACGTGCCACATTGTCTGGCCATCCTCTCAGATGTCAAAAAATTGTTTAACACGTTTTCATAAGACACCATAAACGAAGCACTTTTAGACAAAGTCCTTCTCTTCCTACGACGTACCCCATCGCATCGTACCTGAAAGACCGACTATCTATTCTAGTGACGTCCAGAGTAGGCACTTTCAGCCAGGATTCTCCAGGGTACCCGCAGCAAAAGGGCTACTAAAGCCTCAGCAGAACTGCCAAAGAAATCTCCCGCGAACTAGGAAAAGTTCTCCCGCGGTGTGGCTGATTTTCGGCGTCGTCTCGTTGCATCAGTGGCTGTTATTATAGCATCATCCTATTCGCTTTTCCCCATGAGAGCGTACGAGTCCCAGGGCTACGACACGCGGAGATCCTAAACAGGACAAGATGACCTACGGGGCTCAACATGGCACGGGCAAATCGCGCGGCGTCCACAGCAGCCACACAAATCTTCTCTAGACAGGTTTCCTGGGTGATACACGTCCGATAACTTGCTTGTAGAGGCATTCCTCAATGACCGTGACTCTAAGTCTATGATGAGCATTTATGCAGACTGATGTCTCGGAAGCGAAACTAGCCGTTGCACAAGGTTGCACAAGCTCTACAAGTTAATAAGGCCAGATGACGTAATTTCAAGAAGATAGTAGTACCCTTGATCTTGTTGAGATTACGTTATCTGCGTTCAAAAGTGGATTTACGTTAATTCACACTACTGTGGCTTTAACAACACACGCTTGGGGTGCATTATGCATTCTACAGGTTGATCTACGAACTATAACTAGATAAATAAAATATATTCTAAAAACGATATCTATGTATAGATTTTTGATCAGTTGTTTAGACGCCATTATGAGTTAAATAAATATATGCTTATATCTATAGATATATAAATTATTATTATTATTATTATTATTATTATTATTATTATTATTATTACTTATTTATTCAATTTTTCAGTATTTCCCTACAATTGTGGGACCCAAACGTGTACCCGCGTAGGCTCACCCCCCCTTCTCAATCCATAGAGCCGATGATAGCGGCGGCGTTTCCCCTACACACTGCGAGCGAGAGTTGCTGACGCAGAAACTCGCCCTCGCGCTGGTCACCCGTGTTAGCACTAATTTTGACACCTAGGTCTTTGAGGAGGATACTTGTGCTCTTGCTGATCGGGCCCATCGTTTCCATGGCGACGGGTACGAAGTGATATCTCCTCCCCAAATCAGAGTATTTGCGTTTCTTTGCGATCTCGGCATGTTTAGCAACCCACCCTGACCTGATGGCGCTGTGCATCAGGTATGACGGAGCCACTGTACATGATACCGTGGCATCCCATACCAGGCCTTTGCCGTTAGACCATGGCGGGATGGTGACGCCGTCTGGTCTTTTGTCGTCTTCGAAGCCCAACCTGGGCTCCAGGGTGCTTGGTATGCCGGCTCTACGAAGAGCCTTCTTCAGGATCGCGTTGATTTCCGCGTGTCTGGAAGCCCTACCAGGGCTTTTAGTGCAGGTCAAAGGGTGCAGTCCGTCCTCATCCACTGTTTTTCCACACGCCTTACACTCGTATGGCTCACATATGGGAGCGCCTATTCTCATTATTATTATTATTATTATTATTATTATTATTATTATTATTATTATTATTATTATCATCATCATCATCATCATCATAACTTTAACGTGGCATTGCGTACATGCTTGCTACTCTACCCAATCAGCTAATTCTGATCTAATTCCAATCTCGATGATATAATTTAATCAGGATGGTGATGTCACCAGGTCGAGAAGACACCGCTGACAGACGTCTTTGTCGTCTCATTTTGCTGAGTGCCGTCATGGAGACTTCTCTTCGCTCCGTTGTCCGTTGTCGTAGCCCAGTCTGCGGCCCGGGGAGATATTTGTTTTCATTGCGTTTGTGGTTATATCTGTACATGTATGGTTGAACTTGTGTGTATGTATTGGTTGATAACATCTAGGCGTGGCACGCGTCTCTCCATGTCTCGCTCTCTTCCTCCCTCCCTCTTTCTCTCTCTCTTTCTCTCTCGTGTCTCTCTCACGTTTTAGATCCGGAACTAATAAATTCCCTTTACGCTCATTGCGTGACGACATGAGCTACACTGAACTGATGTGTTTCTATTTTCGATTAGAGTCGACACTAAGCTGGAACGAATGTTGTTTATATATATATATATATATATATATATATATATATATATATATATATATATATATATATAATGCCGTAGCAACTTACTAGTCTGCGGGCGACATCTGAGTGAGTACACCAGCACTAGTCGTGCGACATGACAGTAGGCTGTATAATTTTTTTTCCGAACACGAATTTCGTTTACTTCCGCTGGATTTAATGGAAATGATGTACGGCTTTTGGCGGCTCGAAAGCAACGTGAGGTCAAAATCGGGAATCGGGACTACAGTCTGGCCGCTTAACAATTGCCGCGATTCATCAAGATTTGGCTCAATAATTTTCAGCCTATAAGGCCCTAATTCGCTTTTTTCGGACGCCAGTCGATTATAGACACGAAAGCATAGACGAACACATTACCGCGAGGTATAAAAACCGGCACTTAGTCGACAATCAGCGAGTGTCCGCTTAGCGGCCAGAGAGTGTGGACGTATTGTACTAGCCAAGCTCCGCAGTGCCTTTATGAGAGATCTGTTTTCCTCCGAAGTGCACTGTGGTGACAGGCAGCGCTGGTGGAGTGATCTCTGTGACGGAGATTTTATTCGTGCATTTTTAATATGTTGGTGGTACTGACGATCCCAGCGTTGATAATATCGCGTCGCGATACCTAATACACCTGCGATTTGTGCAGTGCGTCGGGTCCCTCGACGTCCCATAAACAGTATCGGCGAATCCATCATCAACGAAGCAGTTGGTCAGCGAACGCGCAAGTTACAGGATAGGTATGGAAATACGCGGTGCGACTATATTTGACTTAGGTGGTGTCGTTCATAAAAAAAAAAACTTTTTGAACTTGCCTTACCAATCCGACAGGGCTTTCTGATTAACCTAATATTAATTTAGTGTGTTCTAGTGAGCAATATCCTACATAAGAATCCTTACACTAGTGACCTTATCCTAGCTTCTCGGCAATTATGGGTTTCGATTTTCGGTTTTCGATATTTGCCTTAATCTTAATATCCTATCTGCTTTTGCAGCCTAGAAATCGATAAAAAGAAATAGCTTTCAGTTGAGCCACCAGGCCAGTAGCTTGTCGAAATTGTTAGTGGTCGTAATATTCGTAAATGCCTCAGCCGCTCTAGATCTTCTGCATGGGTGTAATAAGAGTGCTAAGAATTAACGATTCTAACTTAAACGCTTAGTAAGATAGTTAGGCATCCAGCTCGTCTGATACCATTGAACATGCAGCAGTAAAATGTATGTCGGAGTATTCATTCCCCCGATCATCGATGTCAATTCGGTAACATACGACCAGGTCGACGACTTAATTGATTTAGTCGGAATTACGTTAACTTAAACGGTCTCCAATGACAAGTTGCTCGCTATTGGATATGATGTTGGAGCGAAAATGATTATCACTTGATACGTGACGTTCTGCATGAACGAACATTTCGGGCAAAGTCAAACGCGTCGTTTTTGGCCAGCCTTGGCTCTGCTACTTCAGGGCGTTCTCAAGGGACAATTTTAGAACCACTCATGTTCATCTTATATATCGACTCAGTAGTCAAATATGTGATTGCGCCGCTAAGATAGCATACAAGATATACCCGGATGGCATTTAGATCTACCAGGAAAAGTTCGAAACTTCTGAGGAGAGTACTTTCCTTCAGGCCACGCCTAATGATTTCTCAGGGTTGGCCAAAAAAGATCTTGACATAGAGCTTCCAGGCAATTTATGCGCCGTGTTTTAGTTTAGACAAAACAATACAAAGCTGCAACATTAGCAGCCAATGGTGTTATTACATCAATCATTTTCAGGAACTCGGAACACATCGTGGTTTTGCGATTATCTCAACGAGCCGATTGGGCAGCACGATTTACGCGCTTTACATAAAGCTCTTGACCGCCTTATCATTTTTTTTCGTTTGCATACCCCGTATGGAGGCCTGCTTAGAAGATAGATTAGGATGGATTAATACGGACACATAGAAGGTTTCAGCGCAAACTCGCCCATAAATGCGGCACACCTCTAGCGCATGAATAGCTACCGCGTTTCGTCCAAATCGTTTAAAAAATCAAGCCTGACTCTTCAAAAAAGTGAAACAAAACGAGGTGGCATCATGTCAAACATGTGTAAAACCACACATATTACAACAAAGAGAGAAATATTGTACCAAGCTTTTTTGCTGCCAACAGTATTAGTGTTATTAGCACTATTTCACCTTGAATGATTACTCGATACATGCGTTGAGAACCTCTGTAGACTGTATGTAATCAATCATTAAATAAACGCTATATCAGAGATTTTAAATTAGTACTTCCTGTGACTAAACAATTAAGGGAGAATTGCTACCTCTTATAGAAACAAACCAAACATCCTATAATATATATATATATATATATATAAACATTAAAGACAGGTTGTAATATTTGATTGTTTTCATTTGACTGTCTGTTTAGTCATGTAGGTACATGTATGACGCGGTTCTAAATGATAAACATTGTAAAGTTGGCACATTTTTCGACTGGCCTTACTTTGCGGATCTGAGGTCAGTGTTGTTTACCGGAACGCCTGTTTTCCTTAAGGCAAAGCCTAGATGTGTTTACAGTTACCTGAATGAGTTTCGCAATAAGACTGCTGGAACGCTGCTATACCGCGACATTCCATGGGTTTTGCTTTGGCAGCTCTAAATGGCAATCTACCGCGAGGAATGTCGTAAATAGGCTTAGGCTTAACTAATTGTGCGCGCGGTTATTAATCTTACAAAGCCATATTACGGCCTACTGTAATATGTTTGTCACATTAGACACGCAAAAAAAGTTAAGTCCCGGTAATCGCTAGTCCACTGTCTTTACTTTCACTTACATTCTGAATATCACATTGTCATCTAACCTCTTCCCCTTACAAACAGCGTCTTTGTGGCACTTCAATCTAGTTGATATAGATACAAATTACTCATAAGGCAAATAACTCATCAACCGTACTCAAACGACATATAATTGATTTTTAGCCTAATGTGTCAACTTACTTAGGGAATGCATCCATCAACTTCTATAGGGTACTAAAACCCCTGAATATGGCTAGCGTAAAATGTATACGTCCGTTGCCTGGGCCTTTGGCGTGCTACTGGCGTGTACTGGCGCTCGATCTAGCTTATCCGATCCGTCAGAATAAAAACTATGCTTGGCCGTTTTGATATTCTTGTATTAAATATGTAATATTTGATATAAGAATATAAAAATTATGCGGCGGGACGCAGGCGATAATCAATGGACTCCTGCTTACTGCAGTGTTGGGGTTAACACATCCCACACACGACGGACAGACTTCAAAAATGTGTCTCAATTTTAACCCGATACTATAGCCTTGGTAACATCAGGCATCCACGATCGTGTATCCGACTCCAACTAGTTCATTAAGCTGGTCCCCATTACTTATTGAGAAAAAAGCATAATTTTAAAACACTTTACTCAAAGTAGGTCGTTTTGTTGATCGTCGCGTCGACTGGTTCAGTGTCCGCCACTTTGCAGAAGTAAAGGTTGGCCGCATCAAATGGCTCTGTCGCCGGCGCCAAGATTTTCTGATTGGTATAACATCCCAGATGCGTCTGAGTTACCATTATTGCTCGCACGCACGTAGTTATTGGTGTGCAATGACGGTTATAGCCCGTTATGTAGTCCTCTATTTATTACCAATAGATGTACGTTTCAACAATTGCCACAAACGCGCGCTAATGTTAGCAGCTCACTTTTACTGGCAGAGCGAAGGCTTCAAATCAGTCACGGAACTAAGCTTATATCCAGAAAAGGGTTATTGAAACTTGCCCGACACGCCACCCGTCACGTAACTGCCAAAGCCCCTCTATTTAGCAAAAGACTACAGAAATATTTGCCCCTTTAGTGAACGCATCTATTGCTAGACTCACCGGCAGGATGGTGTTGGATCAAGTAAGCTCCTTGTCGGAAGCTAACTTCTTCGTGATATTATAGTGATAAGCGCAACCTGACAGACCGAGACATTCTTTTTCATCATCCTCAAGGTGGCCGGCGCACCGCTGTATATGTGAGTACCCTAACGAAGAAGCGAGCGTTCGACATTGCACCAGGCTTACGAACTTGTTTGCTCTACCTGCGCAAAGCTTAAACCTGCAGTATTTAACTATAGGGTGTACTTTGTGTGCTTCTCCTCTTTGCATGTACTCACTCAAAACATTCGTGCTGAGAGGCTGCAGTAGCTCTCTGCAGTAGACGAGCCATTTATGCCCTAAAACTAGATAAACATTATCAGTACGCGTACTCTCAAGTTGTGGAAAGACATTACTAGACACTACTACTCCTATCGTTTCTTTACTTACTCAACAGTGTAAATATGGTCTTTCCATGCTTAAGACAAACGCGTAATTATTTGTGTGATTTATATTGAGGACATAGTCAGTTGGGCTGGGCGCTACATCTGTCAAAAAATAGTAGTAGTAGTAGTTTTATTAACCAATGATTGGTTTACGAATATACATCATAGACATCGCATTTCCAGAGTTGAGACAGCGGAATTGCTCTTTCACAACGCTGAAGGTGATATAGATCACACGGGCAGCCACGAAGTTTACACATACACTCCGCCGAGATTTCATGAAACTTCTCGCGCAAATCTGGTGATTAGATGCCGGTTCTCATAACTGCAGGCTCTCCACAAATCCGGCGTCATTGCTCTCGTTTCATAAAACAGCGGGTCGATGTCGGCCATTTTATTCTCCCAGTCTAAGACGTGTTCTCTAAAAACCGTCGTCTTCGGCAGGTTGTACATCCTCTGTAAGTCCTCAACAAATAACGGCGACGATGCCAATAAGTACACTAACCTATTCAGGCTAGTGCGGTGGACGTTCAACGCTTTCTTTAGAAATCTGGCTTTAAGTTGATCAAACGCTCTTAGGTTCGATCTCGTGAGATACGGCCAGATCACCTGAACACCGCAAGATGCTGTGGGTGCAATCTTCAGGTTAAACAGCTTAACCGCAACCTCCATCGACAGTCTGCATGGGTCCTTGACACTGTAAAAGGATTGTAGGCCTTTTCGGACTCTTTCTTCAACATGCCTGGAGAAGCTTGTGCCACGTGAAGAAAACACGACCCCCAGGTAGGGAAAGTATGGAACGATTTCGACTATTTCTGAATTCAGTCGGAGCTCATCGCTTTTGGCCAGTCTTCCTCCCCGTCGGAATTTCATCGCTTTTGTCTTGCTCGCATTGATCTTCAATTTGTTCCGGTTTACATAGCCCTGTAGAGTTACAAGCGACTGCTGCAAGTGAAAGCGACTTCGGGAGAACAATACTAAATCATCGGCATACATAAGCGTTTCCACTTGTGAATGCCGACTATGTATTTCCGCCGGGAGATCGCTTACCAACTTTGAGAACAACAGAGGACTATCACCCTGAGCAACACCGGTGGTCTGAGTGATCGGCGCACGCTCAGCAACCCCATCGTCTATTATTACCAGTCCCTCTTGCAAGATGCTTCTTAGAAGCTCTAGCATGCTCAGTGGGACTCCACTATGTGCCAGCTTGTTAAGGATGATCGTTCGCGACGCCGTATCAAAGGCCGCCTTGAAGTCCACGAACACAGCGAATAGATAATTCCCCCTGACACGAAGTGTACGATTCACCGAGTTTAGAAGCACGGCGCACGCAGACATTGTTGATCTGCCTTTTCTGAATCCGTGTTGCCGCTCAGGAAGTGCCCCGGTAGTTTCTAAAAATACTTCCAGACGACGGGTTAAGATGGCCGACAGAAGCTTATATATTACGCTCTTTTTTGTTATTCCTCGGTAGGATGATGGAGCCAGCGGGTCTCCCTTTCCCTTAGCAATGATGCTTAGAAGACTGGTCCTCCATTCCACGGGTAATTGGGATGTTCTAAGCACTTCATTGAAAAGAGCAGTGAAACACGGCACTAACAACGTGGCCTGCCGAAGATGTTCGTTTACCACTAGGTCAGGTCCGGGGGCCTTACCCAGCGGCGTCTTTACCATTGCTTCAGTTACTTCCGAGTCGATAAAAGGGCGAGACAAGGAAATGTCAGAAAATAACGCAGGCGTTCTAAGGCCAGCTCAGCGAGAACAGAAATCTTGCATAGAGCCAAAGGGTAATTGCTGGCGTGACCTTAGCCTTCAGTGCAAGTGTAGACCGTGGAAGCGTGGCCACTCTTTGGTGCCAAACGGGTGAAGCATTGACGTATTGACCAATTATTATTTTTAACTCTTCTTGCTAGTGTTAAGTTTAAGTTACTCCTCGCACTAGGTTAGTGTTAAATCATTTCTCGCACAGCCAGCAATCAAATTCCAAAAACGATCTACATAACCCTGCCGCAAACCACGAAGTGCCATCCTCTTAACCTACCTATGTGGACACACCTATGCATGGATGACGTAATGGTCTTATTAAAATAACTCTAGTTCCCTCGAAATCGGCTTTTCTGGAAAAAAAACTGTGCTTTACCGTATAGCCTTAGCTAGAAGAGCAAGCCCCCTTATTTATCTCATAGTATTCGTTCAACGCAGAAACCCTTGGAAACGACATTCAAATCAAATTATCTCACAAAATCGCCGATTTAATTGTGACAGAACATCTATAGATGCTGTAGTTGTAGCCTCGCCTGACATTACGTGTAGTTGGAGATCGACGGCGGCTGACGCGAACATAATTACCTCCGCTGTATGTTGGGAGTTAATATATAAGACCGCAGTGCAGCATAGCGGGCCTAATGTGAGGCCAAAAGTACGGCATATTAGCGTTGTCCGTGGGAGAACCAACGTGAATGTTCCACACACATTAACAAGGATGACACAAACCATTAGGTTAATATATATATATATATATATATATATATATATATATATATATATATATATATATATATATATACGCTGCTTTCTGTACAGACTGCAGGTGACAGGCAAACAACGGGCCGAGCATGTGAGAAACTGCCTGAACTAAGTACGAAGACAGCAACATGTAGGCCCATGCTAAAACACGTATCTTTGAGAGCTGTGTTGCTGATTGGCAAAGCGAGTGGAATTGACCCGATTCAGCCCACTACGGACCTTTTCAACTGAGCGGAACGATACTATAAGGTTAACATGACATAGACTCACCGACAAATGTCCGCTACTAAATTCTGCGACTGTTTTTACAAAAGCAAATGTTGGGCATGTTAGTATAAGACATAGAGGGCTCGCCGCCAGCAAGTAATTGCGGTAACACAACTGTGGCAGCGTACGTTGCGAGCGTAGATAGTACAATCGTTTAGAGAACATTTTACTCTTACAGTATATTGGGTAGATACATTTTACATATTCGTATATACATATTAAAATGCTCGACATAGGTTAGGTGTGTCAATAAATGAAGTCTGCTATTCGTCGTCGAGACCGGACGTAGCGTCTAAAAGTGCATGTGCTGTAAACGTGCACTGACGATCCATCTGCGTGCAGTGTGCGTGTGTAGCGAGTGGTGCCCGTGTGGCACACGTGCTGCGGAGTGCAGTGCACGTGCAAAGGACGAGCAGTGTACGTGGGGTACGCTGCAGAAGACGTAGGAGTGACGTGTGGATCGAAGTACACCTGGCGTGCAGGCAATATACGGGTGATCTGCAAGCGACGTGTAGTGAATGCACTTGACGTACGGATACGGGCAGGTACGTGTAGGCGACGTCCGACCACGTACGGAGTTCGTTCTACCTGGTGGGGGAGGGTCGAACCTTTGCAAAACCCCTCAAAAACCATTTTGCCGATCGGACAGACATTAGTTCAGCATTGCGGGGCTTCGTAAGGACAAAAAAGGTGATCTGGTAATTTGCCTGAAGGAAACCACTCCTGGGAAAAGAACATCTGTGGCTAAGACTATCACTAAGGTCACCGGCCACCAGGCGGATTCCAGGCCCGACGGAGGACTCCGCAAGATCGCACTCTGGGGCATTAACCCGCTTCTTACGTCATCGAAGATCAAGGTCGACGATCTTCGTACTCTCTTCTAAATTCCCCAACATATCCTCCTACAGATTTCGGACCCCCAACTATGTCGGTCTAGCTTGCGGCGGTGCGCGCTGCTTTGTACCAAATCAGTTGCTCAACGCATTCTAGCTCGCCGAGAGATACGGGTCCAAGAGTGATTGTCGACCCAACACGTGGACACGTCTTTCAATCTGCGATAACTGTTAACGGCCAGGGCACAGAACCGACCCGCACTCGACGAAAAAGGCGGTCGGCATGGTTTGTCGCCTATGCGGTTCAGGAGAGCGCACTGCTCGGGACTGCAGAGAGCCGGTAGCTTGTTGCAGCGTCTGCAGGGTGCCGGGCCACAGGGCGGATAGTATGGGCTGCCTTTAGGTCCAGCGGGCCCGCACACAAATAGCAAAGAAGGAAACAATTTATCTATGCATTTATCTTAGCCCAACAAAATATTATCCAGGAGACAGAACGGATGGTGATCGGGACACCGCTATATGCTGGACGGGCCAGGACCCGTCCCTCACTATTGGTCGAAACAGAATAGATATGGCGTTCACACGGGTGGAACTTGGCAACTGACCACTAGAACTTTATAGCTACAATATCTCGCCATATAGGCCACTCGAAAATTTCGATTCGTTTTTAGAGGCCTTAGGGACCTCCATCAGAAAACACGCCAAAAAGCCTTTGATAAAAGCAGAAGATTTTAACGATTCGGCCTGAGGCTTTCTCATGAACTAGACAGCCCAGCACAGCCTCCATCTGTGCAATCAGCCCAACGTTCCAAGCGAGGGTCACAAATGTCTCACGTAGACTTTACACTTACCAACGACGAGGTCCAACGTTTCTTAACATCATGAACAGTTCAGACAAGTAAAGAATCGCGCAGTGATCACCGTTCTGTGACATTTTCAGTGGTTTTGCCAACCACGCGCGGCTCCAAATCGTCCGGACGGTGCACTTGGCAGATGCAACACCTCGATAAGACCTTTAAACGTGCTATCTTATACAGATGCGAGAGGCCGAAATCTACGGTCACGTCTTCTGGGATCCAGCACTTGCCGATTACCTAGGGCCTGGTGAATCTCAGAGGTTGAGGAGGCACGGAGAAAGTGTATCAAGGCTAACCGTGTAGCAACGCGTGCTGGCACGTAGCCACGTGCTAGCACGACGTGCACAAACCGGGGCCTTAACCGACTCCTTGCGAGAAGCTCGGGCCACACTCAGTGTCCCACAGAACATATATCGTCAACGTCGGTAGGAGTTGAGGAGCGTTAAAAATGCGTCCAAGAGGAAAACATGAAAGGCACTGATTGAGCTGATCCAAGCGGACCCATGGGACTTACCATATAAGGTTGCCATGGACCGCCTTAGAGTACCTTCTCTTTTCCCGCAGGTCATAAAGGCTCTGGTAGAAACACTATTAGCGTATCAGAAACACAGGCCTCTCCAGATTTATGAGGTCGATCCAGAACAGATTCCCGCAGTAACCCAGTGAGTGGTACCCGCCACTCAAAACTACTAGCAGTTTTTGCCACACGCAAAAACCCTCGGAGTACCCTCCTCTTTTTTCAGACGAATATTCCATGTAAACACAGCGGCAAAGCTTTTTAAAAATATATGCGCTTTTCAATGATTGACCATTTAAGTAAATTGTGTCCGCTGTGGTTGGCTGACCGCGTCTGCGGAATTTCATGGCCTCCGTTTTTGCTGTTGTATCAAATGAGTTGTGTTACATATATATATATATATATATATATATATATATATATATATATATATATGAATTAATCTAAGATCTGCCGCGTAGTGGAAATCCACTGGCGGCTAAGACAAAATTTGTTGGTGTTTGGGTGGAACATTTGAACTGGACATTTCAATGTTTACAACAAACCGTTAAATACGTAAAAAAAAAAACAAGAAATGACCAAAACTCAGACGTAACATATGCATTGGCCAAGCGACGGCCAACCGAGACTCCACAAAAAAACTGCTCGATGGATAGCACGAAGAGAGACACGAAGCTTTCTGGCTCGAAAACTTTTGATGGAATTCGGCGGAGGCCTGTCTTCTTTGTCCTTTAGAGCTATCGGCATTGAAAAGAGGACGATACACATCCGGAATGTGCAATCTAGACAACTGTGCTGCTGAATAGCTGGGTCGCCAATTAGCTGGGCCGCCAGAAGCCGCCCCTCGTGCTGTTGACAAGCACAGCGCACATACCGAAACGTGCTTGTATCAGCGTCGTTCTGTCAACGTAGCATACACAAGCACACGACATGTCACACCCTTACATGCACAAATAATTTAGCAAGAAACAACAACAACATCAACAACAGCGACAACAACAACAGCGACAGCAACAACAACAACAACAAACAACAAGAACAACAACAAGAACAACAACAACAACAACACCAACAAGGACAACAACGATAATAACGACAACACCAACAACAACCTCAACAACAAAAGCACACTGAAAGTAAACAACGGCGGCAACGTCTACGACAGACACAATGCTGCAACGTACATTTTTTCAAACAAATTTCGCTAATGAGGAATGTAAAGTGTTGGGCCCCTGTACGCATCGAAACACGAGTGCACGAGTATACGACACCTACTCAGTGAGACCATCCCGAAACAAGCGACTCCGTGGTGCCCCCAGGATTGTGACTCTTGGGTTTTTGTTAAGTGGATTTTTTTTTTGTAATGTCCGGTGTCGCTTCTCTTTCGTGGCACTTGCTTGCTTCCTTGCTTCCCTTTGTTGCGGCTGTAATGCACAACGTCATCATCGATACAATGTGTGTCCCCCTCTAAGTGCTATCGTCCCAGTTGAGGGTAGTGGTCGCACTAGTACTTATAGTCGTCGTCGTTGTTGTTGCAGTAGTGATGTTGTCTCGTTGGCGAGCGCGTGAAACACATAGACACAGGAAAAAAAGGAGGATAATCTCAAATTGCAAATATGATCATGCTGGTTACGATGATGGTGGTAGTGATGGTGGCGGAAACGGGTTGACGGTTTGACGAGGCAATACGAGCGGAGACCAAGCAAAGAAACCAGAGGGACTAGAACGGAGAGAATAAAGAATCGTCAGAGGACTTGTGTTACTTGCGACACAACTCAAGCGGCGACCCTGATCATCATACATACGCACAACAGAGTGTGTGTAGGGGGTGTAGGCTTTCGGGAGGTGGGAACCCACACGAAACTGCAAAGGACGACAACGATGACCGTAGAAAAAGAAGACGCTGCGCATTGTCTTGTGTTACTCCGCTATCCCGGATCGGAACCGGCGCGCCCTGCCCGCGGCATGCGGGATGAGTGACCCCGGCGTACTTTGCTCTTGTTGGCACTAACACTGGCGCCACCGTAAGCAACGTTTGCGCTGAACTAGATACCATCCGTCCTCCGTGGCGTCCTCGCTACTTCCGCCACCGCCGCTCCTTGCTGCCGTTACTATCGTCGGCTCTGGTCGCACCGCACGATGCAGGGGCTCGAAGTGGGGCACGTCAAGTGAAGATTTAATTTAAACGTAGTTCACGAATAGCAAGATGGCTTAGTGGCAAAAACCTTTGTCTTGCGTTTGGTAGGCCTGGGTTCGAGACCCAGACCGGCCACTCCTAAATTGGTTTCCATAGTTCCCAATTTAAACAGGGTAAATGCCGAAGTGGACTAAAAATCGACCATGATCGGGAAAAAAAACGGGAAACACAGATGTCTCAATAAAAAGAGATGGTGCATTACCATCCAACCCCCCAATTAAGTTGTTTATTAAGTTTAATAAGTCTACGGCAATTTTGACGGCCTAAAGCCGTTTGACATCTGGGATAGAACAAAATACCGCTTGTCTATTCGACGACCCACTTCCCGAATTTAAGATACGGCCATATTCGGATGTTCTGATCAAGAGCACCAGAAAACAAGAGAGCGATTTACCGTGCTATTTTGCACTACGTTCTACTTATTATACTAGTCCTGATCCGCAACAATTTTGAGCGCTTAGTCCCACCTTGCATATGGGCATGTGGCATTTGTATGCCTAGGCAGCCATACAGATGGCGTAAGGCCTTCGTTTTTCTCACTAACAGCATGGCCTTCATTGCGCCAGAGACATTTGCATTAATTTCTGATTCGTCAAGGCTAAGGCATCTCGCACTCGGTGGACGGGAAGGT
This sequence comes from Dermanyssus gallinae, assembly GCA_003439945.1. Classification (NCBI taxonomy): domain Eukaryota; kingdom Metazoa; phylum Arthropoda; class Arachnida; order Mesostigmata; family Dermanyssidae; genus Dermanyssus; species Dermanyssus gallinae. The sequence goes on along the minus strand of QVRM01005966.1, from coordinate 48,558 downwards.
AGATTGATCATTAAAGCCTAAGGCGTAACCATAACTGCCCGTCAATTGCAGCTATTTATTAATGATTATATGAATACAAATTGCAGAAAAATCAGCTTCGAAGAACGTTCGTACTTTTCCTAGACTTGTTTACTTAGCTCATTTCAAGCAAATTTAAAGACATGTAGAAATAAAAGGCGATTTACACGCGGGAAGCTGCGCGTTCTGCTCACCTCGGGTCTCTAAAAAACACTGAGACTTTAGTGTCAGGGATCACACCACCGGATGCCTACACCAGCTTTATCGCTCAACTTGAACAAGCTCGCCGCTACTACGCAGAAAAGTGGGGTTCATTGCCCGAACGCATTTAACAATCGCTTTTAGACTTGCAAGTAGTTAAGTCGATCCAGGAGCGGTTAATGACCCAGGCAAACAACGTTAAAGAGCAGGCGCGATTAAAAGCCGTGATAATTCCGATGAACGGAAAGTGGCTTCAGGCCATTCCCTCACCGCAGCTGGGGACAATGCTGGACAATACCACACTCCGCATCGTCTCCGGCCTGCGCCTGGGGGAATCAGTCAGCTTCGCACATAACTGTGCAAGATGTGACCTACCGGTGTCTTCTACGGGTGAGCATGCTCTCGCTTGCAAGAGGAGCGCCGGTAGGTTCTCAAGACATTCAGCTGTAATCGACGTAATACACCGAGCAATGCAGTCAGCCCACATACCGGCAGTCAAAGAGCCGGCCGGTCTGTCAGCCAACTGCGTCCGAACGGCCCGACTCCAGTTCGATGGAGTGAAGGTCGCTGCCTTGTGTACGACGTCACCGTGTCTTGCACGTTGGCCGCTTCTTGGAGCTTGGAGCTTCTTGGCTCCGTGGAGCGCACGGCGCTCTCTAAAACAAGAACCTAATAGATACACGAATAAACAAAACATCTATAAACATGAGGTTTTGGTACCGGTCTTGCCCTCTTGATTTAGTTTGGCAGTTAACGCTAAACAAAAACTAAAATATGCTGAAAAATTCGTAGTTTTGTTTACTATAAGCTAGTCATCACGAAGCTGTTGACCCTTACGCAAACAGAACTTCTCAGAAACCAATGAGAGCTTCCAGGAAAGGAATAAGATACATTTTCTCATTCTATACGCAGATGACTTTGGCATGATAACGTATCGCTAAGTACGTTCCACTACGTATGTAAGTTTAGTAAACACATTTCAGCAATTTAGGTCTGAAAGTGAGAAAAGTAGATGACCATTATGTTTATTAACGGATACGCTCTAAATTATTTATACAATAAGCACCATGCGCAGACACGCCCATGGTAACTGAGTATATAGGTAATTCAATATTACTCTCGAATAAATATATATATTTATATATATATATATATATATATATATACATATATATATATATATATATATATATATATATATATATATATATATATATATATGCAGTGCAATTTTTATTTCGTATAACCTTTCCTTTATGTAGCATTGGTAAAGTAATTTTATTTAGGCAAAGTGTTCACATTAAATAAACCTTTGATGGCCAAAACATTAATATGTTATCTAAATCCAAGGTAGCCTAGCTTAATGAAGTTGACAACAAATGTTGCACTTCTGCTCTAAATACATGGCAAAGGTTTCTGACGCAAAATTGCAATCAATCCTTGGTCAGCCGACTACGCATTGAGAGCACGCCCGATACTATGTGAGTCTGTTGGTTTTGGGGCCCAGACCGTCCAGAGCTTTAAATGTTCACATGTGAATTCCATTAGAATATCCTGTACAGGCGTATTTCCTATAGTTTGACTGTAGATGGCGCTAACCAGTTTGTTGCCTCACAGAGGAACATGCCCCGCTTTCATACGGGATGAGGATTCGCCTACTTGGCCTCTTGCCGTGCTCCGGCTCATCAAATTTAAGCAAACAAAAAATAGCAGATGTTAAAGACGGTAGGTCTTGAGCTGCATTAGCCCAAGTGCCTCCCAGCCGGCATGGTCAAGTTAATGCTTGAGCTACCCGGATGCCACGAAAACATCCCTGCGCACCTAGTTATAATAACTGCTTTGGAGCCCGCTTTCTATAACTATGAGTTAAGACTGAGAGCGCGTGCTGGGAGACGTGTAAATGTTAATGAGACGCTGCACTGTCCGGGAGCCAGCCAGTTAATTAACGACTAGACGATTATCCGAGAGGTCGAGGGATTCGGCCTCCCTAGGCAAATGAGTTAACCGAGTGAAGGAGAAGAAGGACTTCAAAATAAAAAAATCTTCTGTATACCCTAAATCTCTGAAGACGACCCGTGGTAAACTCTAACTTCTCTCTCTCTACTTGTTTAAGGCCTTTGCGAGACTTTGTAAAGAAAACAAGACCCCAAAGAGCTCTAGTTTTTCATTGGCCGACAAACAGGCAGACGCTCATAATGTTCCATCTTTCTTCTTCAGGGCAAATATCATTGCACCAAAGAAACAGAGGCAGATGGAAAGCCCTACATATATCAGCATGCCCACAACCTTGGTCAAATCATCCGCCATCTGCGCTTAGCTGTGGTCGCACCTAAGAAAGGCGACATCAAATTCTGCTGGAAGCGCGGACCCGCGGCGTTTGTGGACGTTCCTCGGGTAGGCACGCAATGTTACCTGGTCACATTGCGATGTCCGATAAACTGACGAGCCGACCCGCCTCTAAAAGACCGCCTTTCGAGAATTTAACGAACACTCATGTGTAGTCATCGCCGTAGTCCCTGGTCCGTGTTCTAACATTTTGTAGCTTGAAATCCTCCGTGCTTAGACCATTGGCAAGTCTTTCAGATCCCTCTTGCCAATAACCGTCAGAAAACATGAGTCATGTCTTCTGAAGATAAACACAATTTCACAGGAATACACGAGAGTAGTGAGTATTAAGCGGCGTTGTCGTTGTCCAATGCGATCCGATTGAAGATACTCGTTAACTTACCCAAAAAACAGAACACACTGTCTTGTATATATATATATATATACATATATATATATATATATATATATATATATATATATATATATATATATATATATATATATATATATATATATATACATATATATACAGAGTTTATCATAACCATATGTACATATTTTAAGGTTTGGTAGAACTTGGCTGGAAAATAATTTTTCCCAATGGAAAACAAGGGCGCAAGCGCCTTGCTTAGTAGAGACGATAAAATTTATAAAAGTAGTTATTCTGCCTTTTTTTTTCATAGTTGTGCAAATCTACTTTCGCGAGAGAACCAGTGAACGCGTGAAGGAATTGATCGCGCCTGCGTGTTCGTCGGAAACTTCTGCATAATTAATGACACCCGACCCAGGCCAGCGAAAGAAAAATAGCCAGATTAAGGCAAATCGTAAAAAATGTATGTTGTTATGTCTAACGTTGAAGCTTTCACGTGTAGAACCGTAAAATATTGCCATTACGGCCAAAAATGTACGCTCAAATAGCAAAGTTAATGTCCATCATGTGTGTGCAGAGGTGATGGTGGTGCGTTACGTTAGTAGCTAAGCTTTTTCGACAGCCATATCGAAAGCGAAGGCATGCATACTTGCTAGGATCTTGGCCTGATTCAGCAAGGGCGTATGACAAAATTAGGTACATATTTTGAGGTTTAGTAGAACTCGGCAAGAATATAGTATTCCCAATGGAAGGAGGGAGCGATATTGTTTTGGCAAATGTTTACAATTCTGAACGGGAATGCTTGAACGTAAAATTTGACAACTATGGCTGTCGAAAAAACGTAGTCTTGAGAATAGTCTTTTTGGGGCGTAATTTTTTGTTCGCAATCGCAAAATTTCACGGTTCTGCACGTAAAAGCTTCAACGGAAGACATAACAGCATATCGACTTTTTATGATTTTTGTTAATCTGGTGTTTTGCATTCTGCTAGCTTACGTCGGATGTCATTCAGATTATGCAAAGTTTCCGCCGAACACACCAGTATGATCGGTTCCCTCATGCCTTATAATAAGTACATACGATACATGCAAATATAAATATAAATATAATAAATATAAATACATATATAACTAATATCAATATACAATATAAATATAACTATAATACATATCAATATCTATCCAATTATTATTATCTCATACTAAATCATCTCACATCTACTCTACCCTCCCATCCCATACTCTATCACTCTCATCTCCCTCTAACTACTCCCTTCTCATATCTTACCTCTCCTCTCCCTCTCATATCTTATATCTACTCCCTCTACTCTCATATATATTATTTACTATTCCCTATCTATATATATATATATAATATACATATATATATATATATATATGCACACGTGACAGGGTGTTTTTTGGAAGATGTAATTATAAATACGTAACGCACTAGCTGTATTGAAATCAGTGGGACTCTCCCCAAGGTCGTGACTTGTTTTTTTATAGTTAGTTTTGTGTCCTTGCTTTCATTTGTGCTCTGGATTATGTAAATGAGCAACAAAAGGCTCCGGTAGTTCCCTTTGGTCAACGTCGCCTGCCCAATACAAGCTTAAATGCCGACCAGTCCATCAGCGTGTGATTTGAGTCGTCTTGCGTTCCGAGCGGACGCATGACGCACTTAGACGAGCAATTTCAACTCTGTGCAGATACTCTTGAAATCACTCGTATGCGTTAAGGAACGGTTTCAAATAATGTGATAATTATCCTCTCCAGGTAATACACAAACACACCCATGGCGACAGAGTATCTGTGTATTTCAGTGCTATTCCCACATGCTATATATATATATATATATATATATATTTGATGGGTTGAATATATTTGTCAAAATTTTATTTAACTCATAACGGGGTGTAAACAATTGTCCCCCAGCAAACGTGACGACAAACTACACCAGCCCTATTTCAGGCCTGGTATCGACCACCTGGACAAGGTGCCAAGCACCGCCGTGGCGTTACCACAACTATGTATGTATATATATATATATATATATATATATATATACAACTGCAATGCTTACTAACAAAATCTGAGAATGCTTAAAGCTAGCCGTCGGTGACGAACGGAAGTATTCCTCAAGCAGTCGAAGTACGGCCCAGTCTAGGTGTCAGATACATTCCCCAGGTAGTCAAAACTTGAATTTGACTTTTAACCGTCACGAGTGCTTATTCCTGTCATATGTGGTTGAATACAGTTGTAATCATTGGTTACACAAATCATGTTATTGTTTTATAAGTATACGCCTAGATATGAATATTAGCATTTGATTCTTATTATTTGGCACGTCGCTTATTTCAACGATGCGGCTATGTTACTTAGCCGGCTGTCAGAGTGCTGCTGTTCTCTTGAGCCTGCTAACGCTAACATCCTAATAGTCAAGCCCCCTTAATGTCCAATATGTAGTCTAGGCAGTTCTATCTAGTAATAAAAAGCCTCTGGTGAGCTCTGAGCATAGAGCTCTGCTTGCATGACCGTTAAGACTCGTATATACTACCTAATCCTGCTGCAACAATGGGATCAACAAAACCGGAGATTTGCCTCGTGGATACGCTGGATTATACGATTGTCAAACTATTACTGTTGCGACCCCGCAATTCGACACGAGAGAGGGTATCAGAGAAAGACTCCCAAGAGCGAGGGTATTAGAGAAAATGGTGAAATTGAAGATAAACAAGTCATATACAGACAAATGGACCTAGCTCAAGGACCAAATTTTAGAAACTACCTGGTCGATATTAGAAAGAAGAGGTTGTCCCAATGGAAAGCAAATACTCAGTAGGTATTGAAGTAGACATGAAGTATATGGATGCGTAGGTAATATATATGCTGCCGCTCTAAGCGCCCCTGGTACAAAAGGGTGACATGTGTATTTAGGTATACATGCCAAGCGAACAATATATATATATATATATATATATATATACATATATATATCATTTTTTTCGTTGGTTAACGTGCGTACCTTCTAGATTCACAAAACATGTTTTTAATGACACCTAAAACATCGAATGATGCAGTTCCTGTTTGAAACCACATTTTAAATCTTTAGTCAATGTATTAATCCTTCGCTAGCAAGTTTCGTTGGCCTGTTACTTCGTACTTGGTATTTTATGTCACCATAAGCATTTGCTGACGTGCCATGCAGAAACAAACCCTGGAACGGCGTTCTTCTGAAGACCAGAAAAGACATTTTGAAACACCATCCCGCTGGAATTTAAAGCAATGTTTTGAGTAGATATCACAGACCCACAACCACAAATTGTGGGATGTTCAATTGTGCTTACCGGAATTACACTGGTTACATATAGTCAGTTATTCTCCCGTTTTAAACGGAAGCAAACACACAGTTCACAGTAGCAGACGAAAAACTGTACGCTGAATACGGATGACATACACATGGATACTGGATCTAAAACTTAAAGCTTAAAACCTAACTAAATTATTGTCAATCGATTACAATGTTGGCAAACACCTACGTTTCTTGTTGTATTATTAGCTTATTATATTTCTTATTTTTAACTTAGTAACTTTCATCTAATTTTCAAATTGCCACAAAGATGGTCTTTTAAACACAGGATATCGCACACTGAATAAAAAGCTTCACCAACAGTCTTTTCTAGAAGCACGGCTACTGACTCTCAGCGGTAAGTCTATCACCCATGCTCAATGAGCATCGCTCAAAAAGAACCACGGTTTTAATAATTTAGAATGGATTTGGTTGAGATGTGCAACCGTCTTCATTGTATACTTGTGAGGTACCATTTACTTATTGCGCCACTTTTAACTTCTCGTACACGAGACAAACAGCTGGACTGAGTAAACACATTATCGTGTTTTGCATAGTTACCAAGCAAACTAAGCTATTCAATTAAAACAAATTGAGGTCAGTTCGGATGAGTATAAGCTGTATGTTTATAAGCTGTATGTTAAGTAACAAAGAGTTTATAGCTGCAATTCCTGCAACGCTGCCGACTTGGTCTTTGCAGCGAATGTTATGAAAACGGCTTAACGTGCACTCTTGCTCTTGGCTTGCTGATAACAATCATCAATTTTATCGTGTGTATCATCACGTTTAAGCACGATATTTATCTAGTAGCAGGTTTCGTAGAACTATGGTGCACAGCCCTCCGCTAGTCCATTATATAGATACAAAAAAACTTCCCCAGTGCTTTACGTCACGTTTTGGGAGGTACAGCTTACCCTGGTAGAGTGCACTAAGCACTCAACATAGCAGTGTGTCTATTTTTCGATCCAATGTCATTTTTAGGGAAAAAACAAAGGGTCTATCCAGACGAACTACATTTGCCGAGACAACAGGTTATTCAAAATATTCGTTGGCGCAAAGCACTTTATTCGAACGATATAGTTCGTTATGATCTTAACTGAGGGTTCTGCTTTCAGGCGGTTATTTACAATGCTAAAACGTTGCTTTATTGGTCGGCGGCAAAAATTCGCCTATTTATTGCGCGAGAATCGGTTTCCCGGTGCGCTTCAACGACACGTAGTAATACAATTACATTAGGACATGTACCACAGCGTTCACTTACAAGCCGTGTGAATCGCCGCTGAACTATCTCCAAAATATCGATATCACATGGACATTGACTAGGCGCCCATACAACAGAACAGTACAATAGCCTTGATACGATGAGCGTATAGAACAGTTTCACTTAGTAACTAACGTACATTACAACAAAAGGATGCATTGTATATACCGATCCCAATCGCGCCACCTGCGCAATGAGTTCGCTAACTGTTACGCCATCTGTTGCTAATACACCGAGGCCTTTTACAGAATGAACCCCGGGTATAGAATCTTGATTGAGTGCATACGTGTGATTTAGGCGGTTCGCCTTCAGGGCTGCATTTTGAAACGGAAGGTTATATGCCGCTCTCGACAGCCCAACGGCTGCATACATCGTTCATGTTTGCTTGCAGCAGCTAGCTAAAAGTCATTGTCACTTTTAACATTTGCACAAATCATTAAGTGATCCGCATACAACTTATAAGACAGTCCATCTGGTATAAACAACTTCACTTTATAGATGGATGGATTTATTATTCGCTCGACATGTATACCTAAGAACCCATTTATTTTAGCGGCGCTTAAAGCGGTAGCCCAAACGGGCATGTTGAAATAGCTAGGGTTTTGCCAACAGTCCCATATGACAGCATGGCCGCTGACTTTCAGCGGTATACGGTTAATCATTTATCAATGAACATCACTCATTAGAAAATTCGATTGATCGATTGAACCGGTGACACCCCGGTAGGTGACAGCCATGACTAGCGCACTAGTTCTACGTCGCCATTATAACACCGACTATCTCAAAAAGCCTCTAAAGGGAGCAGTAAAAGGTTGCGCCAATGTATGCAAATGTGAAATTGCCATTGTGTCAACAATTTAATTGACGTCTTTCTGTGTTGTCTAGCGGTCGCACAAAGCGTTCTCCCTAGTGGATATGTGCGAATTCAATTTAAGCCTGCCGAATAATATTGGGCGGTCGTGCGTTCAGGCCATTTCACTCACTACACTTCCGGTAAAAGTTCTAGCCTCGGCGGGGGCCGATCTAACGGATGGCACCTTCACAGAAGCTTTACAAACGCCTAACGTTTGTAAGAAAGTCTATTTATTAAAGTTTTGAATGCGAAGAGGTTTAACATAACATATTGTACATGCCAGCTAGTACGTTAAGTATATAGTACTGCTATAAGCACCGTTATAGCAGTACTAGAGACCTTCCCAATAACGGTGAGCAATATTAGTTCAACCTATAGGACCTGATTATGACGGGACGACAGGCGTCCGCTTTTTCACTGCTATGCATTGGATATGCGTTGCGAGTAGTACATTCTAGCTGGAAGCGTTATGGTCCATGATCACAATATATATATATATATATATATATATATATATATCGGGTCTCCCTGAAGTCGTCTAACAAACTTTGGGATACAAAAAACATTCTAATAGGACAAGGGGCGGTAATGTCTTACCAAACGTCGGATATTGAGCGTGAAAGCCAAATATAAGAATTGCAAAAAAATAATCTCTTGCGAATTTTGTTGCAAACATTTATTCTTCTTGGAGCTAACGTAAAATACAATTCCACAACAGATGCAAAATGATCCTCAAAATACGTAGGAATGATAGGTTTGTCGATAAGATGACTAGGGCTCTCTCAATCGCAGATTTACTGTGAATTTAGTAAAGGTATACCAAGTTAAAAGGCTTGATACAACCACTTTCGGTAAGTTCGCTCTCTTTCCAAAAGGAGATATTTTCGCCCCTTTGTTGTATTATAAAAAAATATTTTTTCGCCGAGTTGTACTAGAGTTAAAAGTTTGTTAGATGAGTTCTGGGAGACCCTGTATTTGTGTAATAGGCCACGATGCACATCTGTTATTTATGCTTTTGTTGTATAAAATTGTGCTTAAAAATAGATTGTGCATGGGAACGTGATCCCGGCTGAAGCACCTTAAGGGCGAAGTATATTATTATTATCCGTGAAGACGCCGCCTGCCATCAAGGCTAAACCTCTTCGTAGGATAATTTACACGCCTGGTGCCCATTAAAGTAACGTAAAGGGTCTAGGTTAACATAAGAACTAAAATGTTCAATATTATTTAATATTTTTATTTTAATACAGATAGACCCGTTTTTAGCACATTTTTACATACATTATGTAAAAATACATTCATGCACGCTTATATGCACAACAAAAAGATATCGGTCACCGATCTCCGCGAAAACCGCAAACAAAATTACCTTGAAAATTACATTAAAATGCTGCAATATACCTTCGCATGGCTCTTAGAGCATACGATCGGGCGTCTCAATTTACGGCCGGCACTGACATAAAAGTCTTACTACTGTCCAGGACCCCATAACACAGCTTTTTCAACCTAAACCCCACGCCAGCAAATTTTGTTCTCCTGTCAAAGCGTTCCCTTCGAGCTCATCTACCATCTTAGTCGGTCAGAGCACACCTTTTTTATTTTGGCCCTACGCAGGTAGTAACGAATATTAAAATAAACTATTTAAACTCGTTATGTGAGCCGGTACTCCTCGACAAGTCTTCAGACGGGAACTATACTAAGCCTTGGAAAATGGTACGATTGACCCCTATACCGAAACTCGGTAAACGGCAAAGAGACCCCATGGCATGCCGCCTAATAAGTATCCTGCATATACAAAGTAACTCAGCATATTATCAACGGACGACTACTTACAGAACTAGAAGGTAAGGATGCGCCGTCGGAAAACCTACACGGTTTTCAAGCCTGACATTACACACAATCAGCTATTAGCAAAGTTCTAAATTTGTCGCATTTTCTGGCGTTCTCTTACATGTTAAAACGTGTTTATTACGCTTTCATAGGACGCCATAAACAAAGTGTTTACAACGCATCCTAGCGTCGTGCCTAAAAGGTCGAGCTTCTACCTACAAAAGCGTGCGTCATGCAGTCAAAGCCGGGGTCTCCAAGGGACTCTCTGGGACTAACCTTAGAAAATATACCTACACATTATACCCCACGATGCGGTACTTGGACTCCCGCATCCCTTGGGAGCTTATTCCGTCGCCTACGCAGACGATATGGCACTGGTCGTTACTGCTCGTGACGAGAATCTGCTGGCAGGAACAGCTAACGAAGCCCTGGCGGATATGCGACAATACCTCGCTAGGTCTCGTACTGGCTTTACAAAGACAGAAGCAATTTTTAACAGCTTAAAGCGTCCTCCACAGATGGAAGGGCACCTATTACCACGCTCAAGGTTAAGGACTTAGGCAATTAAGAATATCCCGGATAGGGCTCACACACGAACACCTCATGTGTGCTATGCAGCAAAAAGATGCTAAAGCCTCAAGACAGCGAACATCCTCCCGCGCACCAGAAGAGCAACCGACTCTTGACGCCGCCTTGTAGTGTCAGCAATAATTAGCATCATGTTATATACATATTTTTTGTGTAGGACTCGGCACTGGTGGAAAGTATAGAACACCATCTTATCTGCGCATAATGCCCTCTAAGAACCACCTCCCTCAACCACTTCAGCGGTTGGGAATTGTCTATTAGTAGTACATCGAAGCCAGGAGGTACCCAGTACTCTACCATGTCCCCCGCGTAGTTCGTGCCAGTACGTAAATGGCTTAAGACCGAACTGTTGGCCACTCTGTAATCCAAAAGAGCCCCTCAATTAGCATCCGGATGGAGAGAATACTAATCACCCTAAGCAAATGGAGCCCGCAATTAAAAGCAAATCCAGCCGGGCCATATATATATATATATATACATAAATATACCTGTAAGAATGTTCTCACTTGGCAAGCGCTACTGGCGCTCACCCAAAAATGTTAGAGTCTGAGTCTTTCAATGTTTTCTAGGACTAGCTGAACATGATGATGACGAAGGCAAGACACAGGCGCTCCCGTATAATCGGTACACTCGTTGTTAACAGCGAGCAAGTGTGTGCACAGCACATGTTCCCCGTCTAAGTGTACACATGCATACATGCGTATCGGCGACACCGAATATTCTTCCCGTCACGCCCTGTTGTTGTTGTTGTTTTTGGTGCCGTATTTCTGCTTTCCTACAATGCTTTCTGTGCTTCTGCTGCTGCCCAGTGCCGTACGCCTGTGGGCCAGCATGCGCCAAACGGCTGCCCTATAAAGTGGCTGTGCTGCAGGTCCACGCGCTCGAGCGCCAGTCGCCAGCCGCTCACACTGTTGTCTTGTCGTGTTGTCGTCACACGTTGCCGTCGGTGCGACGATGTTTATTTTGCTACGATGAAGGTGCAGTACGCGAAAACGCGAACACACGAAAGGCCGCGAGGAGTAAGTAATTCGAGGCGGAGTTCGGGCGTCGTCGGTCGTCCTTGCCCGACACCCAGCTAGCTAGTCGATGTTGTTTTTTGGCGGCCTGCGAGCCTGTGTGTTGTCGTTTCGCATTAGCGCAGGCGGCCGAACGCGGCGACGACACAGTTGCCGTCAGAAATGTCACCACGGTCGGCGTCTCAGCCTTGCAGCCGTCGGCCTTCCCGAGATCGGCGTCATCCCGTTGTCGATGTCGCTCAGCTTCGTTAGACTTCGTCGCCGGCGAGATTCAGTTGGCCCTCTCAAGCTTTCGTGCTCGCGACGATAGCCTCCGCCTGCCTAGAGCGCAGTTTTGCCAGCGTGCTCAATGTCTCGCTGCTAAGGCGCTTGTGAGGTTTGTCGCTGTTGCTGCTTGTGTTGTTGTTATCTTTGTCGTTGTTGTTGTTGTTGTTGTTGCTGACGCTGGCACCTTCAGCGTGGCGCTCGCCGTGACAAAGTACAAGTAACGAGCAGCCGGATAAGTAAACACTTGTCCCCAAGCGACAAACAGACAATCCGACAGACAGACAGACCGACAGGCAGATAAAGGAGCAGAAAGATGTTGCTCTGGGGGAGACTCTCGAACAACGCATCCGAATGGAGGAACTAGGAGAAGAACGTTGCAGAAGAAAGCGGAGCTGTTGCGCTGTATATTTTAAACATCCGGCGGCAAATTGAGCGAGTATCTGACATCAAACATCCCTGACAAATGCCAGGGCGAGAGTACGGCAGTGCTGCTCGAAGTTGCAGAAGGTCGCCGACCGAAAACGATCCGATCGCATGACGACGCGGCATAGACCTTAGTTGCAGAAGCCGCCTATGAAAAACGAACACGTAAACTGGGTCACAGATCGTATAGGTCTAAACTCTAAACACAAAGGCAGAGGAACCAAATACTGTGTCTTTTTCCACATCGTGGTCAGCCGTCCGCGAGCCAGTCATCGAACGCGTGCGACTAAATAGCACCCGCTCATGCGGAAAAACCACGTTGAGTTGCGCTCGTTTCTTCCCCTATTAAATAATACTTTCTTCCCCAAATAAATAAGACTTTTTTCCCCTAATAAATAATACTTTCCTCTCCTAATAAATAATACTTTCTTCCTCTAATAAATAATACTTTCTTTCCCTAATACATAATACTTTCTGGGCTGACTCTCAGCCAAGATCTAACGTCTGTGGGACTGCTTTTCGCATTGCTTCATAGACGGACCCCCATAAATATACATAGATGTGCGAGGGATGGGGCTAGAACCCGCGCACCTATCTAGTGTCTCCTCCAGTCGCGAGGCGCAGACGAATGCACCACCACGCCACCGGGCTCGACTGTATCTTCCCCTGCTGCTGCTGCTAACGCTACAAAGCTATTGCGTCAGTGCATACTTAGAGACTAGAACGAAACGCGAACAGCAGCAGCTCACAAACAGCTCAGAAAACACTGCTAACGTTTTATGGCATTTCCAAGAAATTGTATCTCACCAAACGAGCTGCCGCAAAACAGCAGTTGCACAAGGGACGCAACGGCAATGGGAGGGCATGAATACGAAATGTATCCGATTCGGACGTATAATATCTCAATGATAAAGCAAATCACTTTCATTTCAGGCACAACGTATACATGTATACATGCATGCACATATAATGAGAAAAATTCTCATATGAAATAGTCGCATGAGCTTTTTGTACATACTACACACATATACACCGCTCTCTGTATGCGTTAGAGTGTTCTGCCAGCCAGTTAGCGCGTGCTAGATAGACATTAGCCTGTACGACTGACTACTCGACGCTGCCCTTGGTGCTGCTGCTGCTACTACTAGAAGCTAGTTTTTGTGTGCTATTCAAACATCATACAAGGGCGCTAATTATGATGGCGGCGCAGTATTCCTTTGGAGAACCACCGTGGTGTGGTTGCAGCCTCTAATTGTTGCCCCCAGCAAGCCGTCTGTATTTCATAACTGCACCTTTGTTGTTCAGACACGGCGGGCAGCGGGAACACGTGTTACTACTGCTTCAACTGCTGATGTTGATGCGGCTGCGGCTGCGGCGGCTGCAACTACTGTTATTGCCGCTTCTGAGAGCAATGAGAGAGCCTGTCGGATTTTTTTATTTTGATGGAGGAGGGTTAAATACTTTTACGTACTATTGCTGCGAGTAGAAAAGAAGAAGGCCCCAATTCCTATCACGAGCAGTGTGGGCCCAGTCGACCCCAGCGGATGGATGTTAGCCCGCTGAGACCCCCTAAACCCCGCTGAGACCCACTAAACGAACCTCCTCCCTTAAGCTTCACTCTCTCTCTCTCTGATGGCCCAGAGCTTCATAGAACAGTACTATGCGCAAATGCCTATCGGATGCGCACAGTTTACTTGCTTATGTACCTTGCTTTTTGGCTGAATCCTCTCTCTTAGGCAGCGCGGCTAGTCGGACCACACATTGTCCTGGGTCGAAGCATCTATAACATATGCAGGCTCTCCGACGACAACTAGTAGAATATTGAATTCAATATGCAACGCTACTTTTCCATATATATATATATATATATATATATATATATATATGTATATATATACTAGTTTTTTTACTTTTAGGCGGACTCTCAGCCTAAAATTTAGCGTCTACGGGACTGCTCCACAGACAGACCCTCATATATATATTATATATATATATATATATAACATAAATTAGGCACTACGAAGTTTAACTGTAGATAGTGGTGTTTTACATTAAACAATTAGACAGAATCAGACCATCAAATCACAGAGACAGAAGAAAACTATACCTGCTTTCGTGATCGCGACATAAAGCAGACACTACAAAACTCAACATGTAGACGATGGTGCTTTACATTATACAATTGAAGAGAATTCACGACATTTAACCAACGTCGCTGAAATGTACTCTTGTGTATTTATTGAATACAGGGTAGGGTTTAAAGGTCTTTCATCTGTGACTATAATTCAATCAAACCTCGTGACTTTTCAACGAAAATGTTTGTGTTCGTTTATTCTCGAATTAGGTAGTATATTAGTTGGCATGTCGTCAAGCGTTCCGTATGGTATTTCCCAGCTAGCGCCTTAGTTGGATTAGTGTCACATAGTAGCGCTATTCATCTTACTAATGATTTAAGTTCATAGCTACTGAATTTATACTATTTCTGTGGTGTTTTAGTGCTACTATTAACAATATATTTTGATGTCAATTCAATGGTGCCACCTTTACACTGTACGCTATATGGATATCTATCGCATATTCTTAATAGTTCAACCCACGTCATCTAACAGTTAGATTTATCAATAACTATAGAATCTTCTTGTTTATCAAAGCCTCACTACATTTTGCGGTTTTTATAATGAACAGCAGTTGATTATATAGCACAAACACTTCCGCTAGGGAGTCACAACGTTTGCTTCGGTTAGCCACAAATGAAAGTTTGTTAAACCTTCTCCCGTACTTAACACATGCAGAAGGGTCATTTTTAGCGACGTTGGCATAACAATATGTAGAATCTTCAATGCATGTTGAACAGGCAACGTCCAGTTGATTCAACATATGATCCAACAGTCCGGGCCTGTATTAGTTGCTACGGCCTCTGGAGGTAGTGGAGCTGAATTCGTTTGAAACTTTGCATTTGCAAATCCTCCGTGAGCAGGTGCGAGTGTTCATTCTATGCTTTGTATGGCGCGCTATTGATCGTATACGCGAACCTTGCAGCGTAAGCGTAGATATTCTCCTCGCCGCCGGTTAATCAAGCGTCGCATTAAGATTATTATGAAGAAGTATACGTGCCGGCGGACGATTGTTAGCCACGCCATCAAACAGTTTGATGGCTCTTCAGATGCCGATGAAAAGACAGGAATTATAACGTTTAGTGCAACTGGCGGCTTCATAAATTCGTATATTCTACTAAATAATGTATCACCAGAGCACATTAGACATCGCGAAATTGAAGCGCAATAGACTCGTATGAATATATTAAACTATAAGATACGTTTTGTACCCGAAGCTTATATTTTTCCTACGTAAGATAAAGTAAAGATCTATTCTAACTTGTTTCAAGACCTGTCTTATTGGTCTTTTAGTGCCTACAACTATTCAAAAAAACACTTGCAAGTTCTGGATGCTAACTCTTCGATCCGTCTCATACGCAGGTTTGGAATATCAAAGGTAAGTTTATGTAAAATATTGGATCTGCAAGTGAAATTATATATATATATATAATATATATATATATATATATAATATATATATATTAAATGATAAATATATATATCTCTATATATATATATACCTATATAGTATATAATATATATAATATATATATATCTAAGCCTGCTCACGCCCATAGTCAAGGGCATTAGCTCCCGGCTTGGGCTAGTCCCGTGTTTCTTCCACCGAGGACGGGATTTCCCCGCTCGGAGCATCTAATAATAAAAGTTGCAGTAAATGCACGCCCTCTTATCTCCTGTAGCAAGCGCCGCTCTTCTTTCAACATTGATGAGCAGTTTCTTCTCAAGAAATTCACCCTCTCCCCTCCCCCAATGTCTCGAAACGCAAACAGTGAGAAAAGTGGGAATAATTGAGGCTTGAATACTTTCTGCACTTGGCTGCTTTCGCTAGAGCTATTGCGTGCCCAGAGCAAGCTGCGCCCGTACCGACTATTGGAGGGGCAACAAAGTCGGTTATGGTCGCATCCCACACCAGCATTGGACTCCGCTCAAAGAAGATCAGAGTCATGGCATCAGGTCTCTTCCCATCGCCTCTAACTAACTTGAGAGGCTCTAAAACCCACAATTAGCCTGCCGACTGTAGTCCTCTGCTAAATGTCTCGTCCAAGGTTGAGCGGCGTGCGATTCTGCCTGAACTCTGGGGACTGGAGAGTTCATGGTCATCAGGATATTCAGGTTCAGGATATTACAAAATAGGTCGACCTCGTAAGGGCTCGAGAGGGCGTCATACGATCCTGTATCTGGCGAGTTAACTGCTTATAACCTCGCTTTGTCAGCGGCCGAAGTTGTTCCGTCCCATAAGTCGGTCCATCCACAACAGATGAGATCAAACGCGTGGTTTAAAAAATATAGGCCAAAACAACGCGTAATCTTGACGGAATTTCAGTAGGAATTATCCAGACATTCGGAAACGAATATGTGTATTATTTAAAGTAGTATATAAAATTTGACATGGTAGACAGAACAAAGTTGTATTAAATTCTATTGGAGGAGGGTTTTACGAGAAACTAGAAGGAGTTGCTAGAAGAAGTTTACAAGGGTAACACGATACGAAGAATACTAGCAGCAGGAGAATCTTGAAAATGTTTAGTCGCTACGTGGTCTAAAAGGGATGTCCATTGTAACTGGTCATTTTTTTATATATACGGAGATAATACCGAAAGACTAATAACATTTGGTGTTAGAATGGCAAATAGAGAAAAAAGGTGTATATATCAGGAAACCAGTGTCGTTGTTTGCTGACGATATGGTATGTTAGAGCGGGATACTAGCGAAGTTTCGGAAATGCTAAATGCATGCAGAAAGGCAGCGAGGGAATTGGACATGGTGTTTAATGAAAGCAAGCGGAATTTTTTATTCTTTAATGAGCTTAGAAGGGGGAGAAAGCTAGTATTATAGGGGAGAGAATTGGAATATCTAAGTCAGTACGTGTAACTTGGGGTGAAAAGGAACACATAGCATTTTCTTTAGAGGAAAAAGAGATATGACGGATGCAGAAGGTTGAACGCGGAAGAGCCGCAGTATAATGGTATCTGAGGGTTTCGTAGGGGATTATCATTTAGAGGAAAAATATAGATTACGCATGCAGAAGGCTGAAAGAGAAAGAGCCGCAGTAAAAGGGTATCTGAGAGTTCCAGACTGGGCCTGCATATGTTAATATAGGTAGTACGTAATAGTTTTGAGTATATATGTGAATTCCTAAGATGAACGAACGTGTAATCAAATGTGCTCTCTGTGTTGCTCTTACGAAACGATGTCTGTTACGTGTTCTGTGTACTTCATATTAACAGACTTCATTTCATCAATGTCTTTAATGAGTTTTTCAAAGAGGATTGCTACTGATGGTGTTATTGTACTCTGCATTGTACAAAAAAAGCAGAAAATAGGCGTCTAAAAATAGGTAAAATTGTTATACGATAATTTCAGAGGGAGTGGGCTATTAGCAGATACCAGGGTGTATATATATACGCACCTTTATTTTGTCAAAGGAGGAACATTATTTACAATATATACATGTTACAAACCGTTACCTAGATTTATACAGCAGTCGGTTTACTTCATTTGCGCTACTACGACATTTGCGCTGTTAGCGTTTCATGTCATTAGTGCCCTGGCCATCCGCCACGAAAGCATGTTATTTACACGATCTGCCTTGGAAATTTGTTTTGACGAGATGGCGTTACCGCTTCTATGATTGTTTAAACTTATGCTTAGTTTAATACATTTGATGCGTTTGAGATTACACTCTGGTGTACAGTGCACGTATAACTGACGTGCGTGTACATAAGAGCTATGACTCACAGGAGTAAATTTATTTATCAATTCATATTACAAAATTGCGTAAGTGAACGTGTTAATCTTCAACCTAGAACAACCCTGGTCTGCATCATTCGCCAAGCAATCCCACAACTGACATCGCTAGACATCGATAGAAAGTCTCTGGCGTAAGAATTGTGCGGCTCTCTTATCCCCAGTAGTTATCTTCAAATGTTCGCCCAACTTAGTAAGTAGTCTCTCAGTCAGGAGGCCCGGTGGTTCCAAGGTCTCGAAGGCCACTGGGCTGAAGTTATGTGTTCTTGTCAGTTCGGCGTATTTGTTCATCCTGTTCTTTTCTGCTAGGGTCGCAGCGTGACGCGCTTTAAGTGAACCGAAACCGGTTATTGAGGAAGAAAGTGAGTCGGTAACGGCGGTATCCCATATGAGGGTCCGGCCTCATTCAAAGGTGATGAGAGTCATCCCGTCGGGACGCTTGCCGTCGTTTCTGGTTAGTCTAGTTGGTTGTAACGTGCTTGGCTAGCCTGCTGTCCTCAGGGCCCTTGGTATTGTGTCATTAATAGCTGCGTGACGTAGTCGACGACCCTTACTGAGGGCGCAGGATAGAGCGTGGTAAGCTCTTGTGCCTACCGGCTCCCCGCATCGGCATATGTGAGGGCGAACAAGCGGCGTACCGAGTCGAAGACCAACACATATTATTGTAGTGTCATCATCCATTGAGGTTCCTAATGATGCACTGGGTATGGCTAATCGCTTGCATGTTTTGCAGAGGTTGCTCTAAGCCGAACCCAAGTAGAGTCATTGTCAGCTTAATCAGTAAGCAAACGAGCATGTTGATCGGCTAGCAGGGTCGACCATTTTCTCTGAGATGTAATGTATTTTGGTAAAGTTCTAACTCAACCAAACTGCTCATGACTTGATCTCGCTTGGAAGTGAATTTGAGCCGGCCGGCTTGATTAAGGAGCTCGCAGACCCTCCCGGAAACCTGATGGGTGGCAGCAGCTATCGCAGGGAGTGCTAATATTGCCGGGTCTGGTAAGCCAAACCCCCTTGGCTATTGGCAAGAAAATCTGTCGTTTGGCTGTATCGTCCAGTTCAATGTTTAGCAGGTTGGTTATCGTATCGGCTACAAGATCATTGAAGCGTCGTAGCCAGGAAGGTCGATACCCCTCAGAATATGTGTCAGCCGTGTGGCTGAGTAAGAGCACCTCAGCAGGCAAAGACCACTATGGTATCCTATCAGGGGAAGGCGCTCTTAAGCTGTACTTAGTTTACCCAGCCACTTCTGCAACACAGGGGGGACACCTTCCCGAAGTAGGGGTACCCCTAGGAGCTCTACTTCGTTTGCGCTGAGTATCTTGCAGCCTGGTAACCAGTGCGTGGTCTCGGAGGTTGTTGAATCTGCATCAGGATTCCATACGAACAGTTCGCATTTCGAGGGACAGGGCCAAGCCACTTATCTTCTCGAAATCGATAATCTTTTGTATGTCATTAGCGATTGTGGAGGCGTTGCCTGCCAGTAGGCCATCGTCCAAGTACCACATATTAAGCGGGCTTTCGAGCGATTGGGTCAGGTCGTTAACTGTCAGGCAAAATAAAGGAGGACCAAGGAGGTTTCTTTGTTGTATGCCTGTCTCGGACGATATTATTAAGTCGGACGTTACAGGGCAAGTTGGACGTCTATATGAGGACACGACATAACGGGACATGTCTGGGGTAGAGTCCTTGACTGTCCTTAGCAAATGGTCTCTTCTTACCGTGATAAAAGCGTTTGAAAAATCCAGCTTGAGCAAGTACGTGAGGCAAGTCCTGGAGGCCAGGAAAGAGCGAGTTGTATGAACTGCTGTTTCTAACCCAGTTTGGACCGAGAACCCCAGTTGCCGGTCGTCTATTCAATGTGTGAGCGGTCCTGTGTTATATCTTATACTAACCTTCGAACCAATCCTGCGCAGGCATGATGAATATGCTATCGGTCGAATAGAGTCGCACTTTTTTTTAATGCAAACAATTTGGCGCCAAAAATGATTGGTAAAAGTTCCGCTATTGATTGCCCAAAGCGCAATATGTCAACAACTTGCGCTATAGATATTGTCAACCTATCTGCTGTCTCTCCGAGATTTGGGGACAGCAAATCGGCTAGTAGTCTCGGACGGATAAAGTCCAATCCTGCTGAGGAACTTCGTAAAAAGGATCAAACGGCAGCGAAGATGTCTTCCTTGGTTGTAGATCCGGGATCTGTTGTTGGGGGTTCAGGCCATATCGGCTCGGCTGGTGCAGGCGGGAGTTTCGCTCTTAGTGCGTTGGCGGTATCTTCGTCAGATGAAAACGTGTCTGTAGAGATTAGGATTCTAGCAGCATTGCCGTCTCCTTCGGATAACTTAGTTAGGACTCTTCGAGCAACATCGGAGTCAACGTGGGTCTGCGTGTCTCTTTGAGTGATTCTGTCGGCCGTCAGATTTTGTAACCTGGGGGCGCACTCGTACTCCCGGAGATTCTTCCTTATGATTTGCGCTAATAATTAGTTGATACGTCTACTGGCTGGGAGGCGAAGGATGACCGGTACAAAGGGAAATAATGCTTGATGATTTGAGAATTTGATACGAGAATAATACGATTGTGCATGCGATAACCCGCTCTGGACTGCTGTTTGCGAATAGAGCTTATCACAATAGATTTTCGGGCAATGGTACACCTTAATGAGACAGGACGATATGTATATATATATATATATATGTATATATATATATATATATATATATATATATATATATATAAATTGATCGAGGGTAGACAAGCGTACGTGGATTAGTTCTTCTTTTTCTTATATACAGACTAGTTGCATGATTATGGAGGACGGATCTGAAAAATGGAACTAGGCATAGTCGCTTTTATTTCCGCTGCTTTCTGCTCGCTCTCGGTAAGGCTTGACTGACTCTTCTTAAGTTGCATACTTCCTTCAAGGGCCGGAACTTGGCGAAACTTTTGCATGATAGGTTTCTGCTCGGCAATCAGATTAGATGATAAAGGCAACAAAGGGTTTCAATATTTAGCTTTATGAAAGATCTTAAGGAAGCGATGCTTCTGCCTACGAAAGAGATAAGCTCGACCGTGCAAAGCTATTAAAAGTTTTATAATGTAGTCTTATATATATATATATATATATATATATATATATATATATATATATATATATATATATATGAACTATCTTTGCGGGATAAAACTAACTTTCTCGATAATGGTGCATATCATACTCTAATGCTTAGTCGACGTAGGCACTATGGCTTCCGCGGTTATTTTAGCAACAAACTCTCAACTACTGTAATGTTCCCGCAGACTAGCAACTTTATGTTCTCTATACAACAATGTCGTATGCTCTATTCCAAATATTTAAAGGGCCAAGTATGTATAGCAAATTTTCCACTACCGATACCTTAAATGTCCTGAAGCAGTGCTTTATGTGCACAAACAAAATACATTTCAAACTTGCTACCACCTGCCTGTTGTAGCTCAGGACAAAGCGCTGTACACGTTTCCCAGATGGCACGACCGTTTTATTTATCATTCTTTTTACGAGCCTATTTGCCTTGAAAGTGCCGTCAATGGCTGGTTATGGAATTACAGAGTTACGTTCGAAAAGCTAACAACTGCAGAGCTCTGGCAGCTTGGTAAAGTGGAACTAGCCTTTCTCGGACACTGGGCGTTCCAACAAACGCCCAATACAGATTAGTGTACACGTTCGCAAGGTCCGTCGCCCATATCAATCAATAAGCTGGTAGAAAGACTTCAGCCAGCAATACTCTCTCAATAGATAGCCTGGATATCACAGGGAATTTTGCACGATCGGCCGCGCAATGTTAAACCAGATTTGACGCCCTCGGATCAAGACAAGAATGGCTTCACGCGGCGAGGACAACAATAACACCTGCAAAAACACATTGCAATGCCGCCGCTGCAGTGGCGTATGCAGCCTGTATCGCTTTTGTAGCGACTGTTGACGGTCGATTTCTCGAGCGAGAGAGCTCTTAATCATATAATGTTATATTTATATTTATCATACATATATGTATATTAAGTGTTGTACATGTTGAGATACCTAGCCGAGGTGACATTTAAATAAATTACGTGTATACCTTCCAGTAAACTTGGTGCCTGCCGAATTGCTTTGTGAATTGTTTCAAAACAAAAATCCTATTATTTGAAATTACCAAACATTATTTCAGTACGCAATTGTGTTATGGCTGTAGCGTACAGGAGCATAAAAGTCCGAAGCGCTCCCTCGAGTTTGTCTCTTGACGACACTGCAATGTACAAGTACAGTCATAAGTTGTTTGGCCGCGGTGAAGATATCGAAACCTTAATAAAAGCCAAATCAGTAACTTCAGATCCGTTCAGGACGAACGACGGTGCGGTTAGCCCTAGATTGATCGCCTGCTCTTAACAGAAAAGAGGTGCACTCTTATAATGTGTTACTATTACAAGTATTATATATGAGATATTATTATGTGTATAACATGAAAAGCAACACAGTGCGTCATGCAAAGAACATGAATTCTAGATTTTGAGGAGGGTAACTCTTTTAGCTCGAAAGTTACAAACAGAATACAGCACGTGTCTGACGGTTTGACTAAGCGTATGCTACAAATCTGCACTATGCCGTTTCACAAATGTATTGACACACACTGAAGTAATACCACAAGTATCCCGGTCATGTAGGTTAGGGGGTCACCAGGTTTTTAGAGTGGGTTTAAGAGTCCCACACTACCCAGACCAGAGGGTGTGCGTTATGCATTTGTCATTCCTGGCCCCTGTAAAAACAAAATAGTATTGATACTGGGAAGATAAGTAACCAAAATACGAACTGCAATTCGGGATCCTTAGATTGCAGATTGCAGATGAACTACTTTTCATTTTTTTCTCACACGGATAGCCTTTAGCCGAAAGAAAACTACCAGCTGAAACTACAGGGGCTTCACGAAATAAAAAATTCGCACGGCTAGTTGCTAATAAGCTTGAAGAGCATTTGCCATTTTTGTAGACTAAAAATGTGGCCATCCACCAAGCAGACAATCCGTTCACGAACTCACCGCAGGCCACGACTTTTGGAGTAATTGATCGCTGATTTCTTAGGTTATTGGTTAACGTGCATCAAAAATGTGTCCTAGCAATTCGCATTTACGTAGTTGGCGTCGAGCAGATATGTTGCCTTTCATAAAAAGTGAGTCAATATTAGAAACAACGTCACTTGACACGCTTTGCAGGCACCCGACCCGCAGGCGTCTCAGGAATGTGTCTTGGACGCCTTCCACTAACTTTCTGTATTAAGACAGATGGGGCTTTCAGACAGGAAAGCAATATGTAAGTTTGGGAAGAAAAAGAGATTTAGAACAGAAAATGCACACATGCGGAATCGTTAAATTGAAACAGCGGAAGGTGGTGGTACTTATAGTGCGCAATGATGCATCCACAACTCTGGTAATGTAAAAGCAAAAATTATAATCAGGCCAGGCCTACTCCCGTATAGAAGAGAGAGTCGGTAAATTGCAGTCCGTTATTTCTATTTAAAGTCAAGTACACCATGTTTGAGTACTACGCACTTGGAAGGTGGGAGAATCAGGTTATTTTTAGAAAACCATTGAGCAATGCCATCCACAGCTGACTGCAGAACAGCATGGGAGTCACTAGAGGAAAGAGGATAATAAAGTGTTCATAATAAGTCATCTGTATATTCAAGATATTTGACATCAGGTGGTAGGTATGTATTTATGTCCAAAACAAACTTCTCTGAGCCTTAATGCTTTGACAAGCATTAATTAATAGAACGGTCATAGTTTAGGTATTCAAATTCTCTTGAACGTGTGCGCTTTATGACCGTAATCGCAAATCTGCAAGTTGTTGAACGTTTTTAACGTATTATTTACGTTTTATATGCGTCTCATTTACAGGTTCTGTACTTCGTCTACTTCGTGTCCAAAAAATATGACTGCCAAAATATCTCTAAAATTATGAAACATTTTGAGTGCTTTGCCATGTTCGGATGTCGTCTAGCAGCTGATGGACTTCGCCAAACTTTCACGCTAACAACATAAAACGTTATACCATATATAAGCTAGTGAAATCGTAAAAATGATGACATGGTCTTACTACCTAGCGTTTGTCTAAAAAGTGCATCCTGAAACAATTTCAACTTTTATACTACATTTTTTTCCGGTGAGAGGGAAAAATGCTTTTACGCACACCCAAAGCGGGTAGTGTGGGACTCGATGCCGATGTTGTTGGCATAATACCCACTAAAAACCTCTCACCTAAATGGCCTCCTCAGGAAGAGGCGAGGAGCTGGAACCATTCTTTAATACTACTTCAATTTACTTTTATACTACTAATTCGATTTTGTTCAGTTTGGAATCATAAAATGTTGTTTTTCAATACGCAATTCAATAAGATGAAAATACGATATCGAAACGATACGTCAGAAATGTAACTCGGGTCGAGTTACCTTTTTTACCATACTTAAGTGTCAAATTTTCAGTCGTCTAACTGATCTTCTTTCTGTCATCAAAACATCAAATTGAACTGTATAATGCAGCCAAAAAATATCAGATACACGTACTATGTTCTCCAAGAGTGCTGTTTATTTTGTCCAGTCGATATACGCACTGTAGAATGGATGATTCGACGGTTTCTTTCGTCTCTAAGTAGCACACAGTGTTCTGCGAAGGTAGAGTATCATTAAATTGCTACTCACTTGCACGGGATGGCCTTGCAGGCAACTGTCAAGCTATGAACTGCTCCTAATGACTAAGCCATGCACATGAGCCCTGTTCTGTGTCCGTATCGTGATCACGTCACCCATTCCAACTGGATTTGTCGACGATCCTCGAGAGACATCGATCCTGCTCTATCTCAGCCGTAGAGAACTCAGTACGTCTACAGAGCAGCAGCGGCGGCAGCTTATTTTCGCACTCTAGCTTTGCTTTCTCTACACAGACCTTCAGGTGCTTCCTTCTGATGCTGTACTACTGTACGGATTGTCAGTATTGTTAGGTAGCAATGCTGGCGAAACCGTAATCAGCAACGGCAACCGTGAATAAACCTCCCTGAATGATCGAATCGCTTATTTGAATGGCCCACGCGCGGCCTCTTATCAAACTCCCATAGTAACCGTGTTTATATTCAGTATTTATTTCACCAATCCATCAAATTGGTTCTCCGTTGATTCACATGTTCCGCAATGTGTCACAATGTAACAGTTCGATCTCACAATATGTAATTAACTTTAGACGGTAGGGATGGTCCGCACAGTTCCGCCGGGCATTGGACGCCACCACAGACACAGAAGTATGTCCAATATCATACTTTGAGTCGTGTCCAATATCATACTCTTCAAAAAAGCTACTAACATGTCCTTTAACATTAGAACAGTTCCATTTCATACATATGTGATGATGGTATTCGTGCCAAGGCATTCGGCCGATTAGCGGGTGTGATCGTTTTCATCTTAGTGAGCAAAAGCATGGGTCATCATCATGCATTAATCTTGATTTTGTTTTCTTTACATTATTTAACAGTCGTTGAGGTAAAACTGAAGATGGTTACGAGATTTCGCTAAAATTACTAGATCGACGGCATAAAGTGCAAATTAGGCTTTAAGACTTTCCATATATCAAACATGTTTTTATGATCGTTAGCGCTCTCCCTTGGTTGCTAAGTTTCATGTTTCTGTTTGAGTTAAACATATATTTCTGCGGAAGGCAATGTTCGCATAGTTCCTCATATCGCCCAAACGTCTACGTGTCCGTTTCTAAGTCTTGACCAAGCGAAACATGCAAGGAATTAAACTGTACTACAACAAATTCATTGCATCGAGATGCCATATAATTGCTAATTGTAAATGTTGACAGCTATTTATGGTGAAGAATAGATTTAAAGCACCCTGTATAAAAGAAGATCAACTTGATTTATCAGCCTGAACTAGCTAAATGATGATCTATTCAATAATGTCAGTAATAGTGTTAAGAGTGCATGCCAAAAATGTGTACACAAAAAGCATCCATAGCTCATTAGAACGACAGCCACGAGAGAGACGAATGGTCTTCACCACCACGAAAATGCGTGCCCTTGTGTAAGCATAGCGTTTTTTTGGGCCTGCCTACGACACCAGGTTCGAGAAGCGGTTCGAGCATCCCGGTCGGCGCCAGATATATTGGCAGACGCTGCGGGGCGGCCAAGTTTGCAATCCGCATTGTCGTTGCCTAAACGAGGGTGTTAGGAAACCCTTGATTGCGTTGCCGCTCGGTACACTTGACGCGATGACGATGCCCTGTTGCAAACGCGCCTTCGCGCCCACACAGCATCCTACACTCTATTCAATCGCGACCGACTCCCGCAGTTGTGGTCACGAAGCTGTCTTCTCTATCAACCAGGATTTAGTTAAACTTGTCGTGGGATCTAGTTCTCAGTGGCTTTGTTTCATGTGTGCGTATGTGCGGTGTATATATATATATATATGAAATAAACTTGGTCGTGCCGTTAATGCCAGAAAGACGAGGGCTATTGCATTTCACGCCCCTTAATTAAAAATGTTCCTTAACAGAAAACCATCTCAGCAGAGAGAGAATTGGTGCTAGCATTTAAAAAATTCTGTCCATGTATATATATACATATATATATATATATATATATATATATATATATATATATATATATATATATATATATATATATATATATATATATATATATATGTATATATATATATATATATATATATATATATATATATATATATATATATATATATATATATATGCTTGGTCGTGCCCTTAATGCAAGCAAGACGA
Organism: Dermanyssus gallinae; assembly: GCA_003439945.1. Taxonomy (NCBI): domain Eukaryota; kingdom Metazoa; phylum Arthropoda; class Arachnida; order Mesostigmata; family Dermanyssidae; genus Dermanyssus; species Dermanyssus gallinae. Next base: position 21,388 of record QVRM01005966.1, on the reverse strand, counting down.
GGGCTATAGCATTTCGAGCCCCTTAACTGAAGTTGCACCTTAACAGGAAACCTTCCCGGCAGGGAGAAAATTGGTCTTAGCAGACTCTACAAACCGTCTCAACATTATACTGTATAAGTGCATGCCCTGGTGTGCGCATTTAGATCACATGAAACCCAGATACTATGCCATCTGTTCAGATCACTATCGCAGGCAAACCCGAGGATAGCCCGATATTGGTCTACAAAATTCGTGTTTCTGGCAGTTCTGCTTTACGACACTTATATAAGGGAGCAAGTTTGAGGTTGTTCTCCATGATGTTGATAATATTTATGATACTGATAATCTCTTCCCGGTTAACTCGCTTTACCTGTTGGGGGTTGCCATGCTGCGCTTTAAAATCAGTTGGAGTAAATTTTTCCCTGATGTTTCTTTTCCGCTTGTTTCCCTATTTTGTATGCTCTCAAGACGTGCCACAACATTTGTTGGGCCATTAGTATTTTAAAAAATCTATGCAGCTCTGCATCTTGTTTGCCCTTACTCTAAAGTAGATATACATATTATAAGCCAACGATATATATTTATATATATATATATGTTTTTGTGTTTCCCAATATATTAGTGCAATGCCACCTGACCAAACGGGGCAATTACTGTTACGGGATAAGTCGGGTTTACCACTTAAGTTGGAAATGCCATGAATTCCAAAAGTAAAAAAATAGTTGAGAAATGACATAAGACGCATTATTATATATAAATATATATTTATATATATATATATATTTTTTTTTTCATTAGTGATAGAGTCAGCAAAGGAAGGGCAAGACTAAATACAGGTATAAGTACAGAGGTAGAAGAAATAAAACAAGTCATTAGAAAAATGAAGGGAAAAACGGCATGCGGGCTAGACGGAATAACAATGGAGATAGTAAACGCGTTAGGAGAAGACTACTTAAGTTACTTATCTAAAGTTTTTAATAGCATCTTTACCGGGAGTAGCATACCGAGAAGCTGGCGTAAAGGAAGAGTATCATTGCTACCAAAGGATGGCGTCGATAACAATGATTTGAAAAATAGACGACCAATAACTGTAACACCAATTACGTACCGTATGTTCATGCAAATTTTTAAGTGTCGGGTACAAGATAAGTTCGAAGCGAATAGTAAAATTGGGGAATGGCAATGTGGGTTTAGAAAGGGATATAGGTTAGACGACCATATTTTCTTGTTGAGTCAAATTGTTGAAATATCTAGGATGAGGGGACAGGGTTGTATTGCGGGTTTTTTGGATCTACGAAAAGCTTATGATATGGTTAATAGAGATACATTGTACAAGTTTATGGCAGAAGAAGGATTTGACGCAAGTTGGATAGGCTTATTAGAGGAAATCTATAGGGACAACACAGTAATGATCAAACGAAAAGAGGGGGAATCGAGTGAATATAGTGTTGCTAAAGGGGTGAGGCAGGGATGCCCTTTATCATCGATTCTTTTTTTAATATATATAGAAAGAATTGCCAGAAAAGTGGATAACACCGGGTTAGGGTGGCAGATAGGTGAAAGGGAAACTTGTATTAGAATCCCTCTTTTGTTGTTTGCAGCTGATATGGTTATCTTAGGAAGGAGCGTAGGAGAGGTTCAAGGAATGCTTGATGTATGTGGAAAGGCGGCAGATGAACTAGAAATGATATTCAACGAAAAAAAGAGCGCTATTTTAGTATTTTCGGGCGTTACAATGGAGAAAAAGCTTAGGTTGCAGGGAAAGGAATTAGGGTATCAGAATCAATATAAATATCTAGGTGTGACTCTAGGGTCCAAAGAAGAATTAATGAAGGAGGAGGAAATATTAAGAATAAAGAAAGCAGAGAAGGGTAGGAATTCAGTAAGATGCAAAAGTCTTTGGGGGTTTAATAGATATGTGGTTACAAGAGACATTTGGAAGGCAATGTACGTACCTGGGCTGACTTTTGGAAATGCTGTGCTAGTGCATAGCTCAGGCTTGTGGAGAAAGTTAGAAGGGATTCAAAGAGAAGTAATTCGATTCTCATTGGGGTGCCGTTTTAACTGTAGCAAGGAGTTTCTTGAAGGGGAAGGCGGTATGTCAAAATTCATCGAAAGAGAAGTTCAAAGTAAACTCAGGTATTGCACCCGAATTAAGACATTGAATGATAAACGATGGGTTAAGAAGATACAATGGGTAAAAAGAGCAATGGGGGTGAAAACAAAATGGGATAGGAGGGTGGAATTCGCAGCAAGACAGATAGGACTTAATAGTAAACAATGGGCAGACGCTGCTATGTCCAGTGGACAAATTAAGAGTAGGGTAAAGGCAGCATACACAGAGAAATGGCGGGCAGCACTCATGCAGAAAACTAGTTTAAAAGAAATATACGGAAAAATGAAATTAAAAAGGGGTGAGGTAACATGGTTATATGATAATACAAGAGGCAGCGGGCTGTTAGCGGATGCGAGAGCCGGTATGTTAGATACAAGGGTGCAGCGAAGCTGTTATGAGGAATTAAGAACAACGATTTGTCGGATATGCGGTGAGAGAGAAGAAACGATAGAGCATCTAGTTAGGGAATGTGAACAATTGGGAGGGATTAGGAATTTAAAATTAGGGGAAGCGCTAGGACTAGGTAAGGATGCAGAAAAGGCACAGGTTGAAATTACTAAGCAGAGATTATCCCGATGGAAGATGTTCAACACATAAGGACAAATAAGGGAGGACTACAATATAGGTAATTGATAGCTGCAGCACAATGCGCCCCTGATATAAAAGGGTGATATGTGTACACACACTTATCAAGCGAATAAATCAATCAATCAATCAATCAATCAATCATATATATATATAGACAAGGTTGAACAGAATGTAACTAAAACTTATTTATGTGCTTTTAAAATGCATGTCACGGCTTTAAGAAGAACGCCATGTTTACAGAACAGACATTTAAGTGAGCGCAAAAACGTAGAGTCTTCGTGGTCAGAGTGATAAGTTATTCGTAAAGCTATCTTATTCGTCGTTTTGTTATATATTAACTCAAAATGGATAGCAAACAAAATGCAGGTAAAATTCCAGGCAGGTGTTCGAAACATTTGAAGCGTATTTGGCGAGGACAGCATTTCAAAGGCTTCGTGTTACAATTGGTTTGTTAAGTTCCGTTTTGACAGCTTAAGCCTTGTGAATTAACCCCGTTCCGAAAGGCCTATTAGGCTCGATGAAGGCCGCTTGCCCGATGCTGAGAAATTGAGTTCTCGAGTGACCACACGTGAATTAGCCGTGAAGTTTGAGGTGTGTTACACAACCATTGTCACTCGCCTCTGCGTCCAGGGTTTCGCGTCAGTCGAATCATGAACCATGAATCAGTCAATGAGATGATTTGAGCAAGCGCAACAAAGTGGAGCGTTTAGCAGAATGCCTTTCTTGGCTTGCCAGAGACAATGAGTGTCGGTTATTGGATCGAATCGTTACTTGTGACGAAAAATATGTCTTTTACGGCGATCTTACGATGGAAGAGACCGTCCACTACATGTGTCTTCCTAGTGAACCACTACGAGTGTCTTCCTAGTGGCCAAACGATAGACACGGGTGACTAGGCGTCCTCGACCCGACCGAGTTTTGCCGCCTACTCCAAAAGAAGAGACACACCCTCGTGATTAGAAGGAGCGTTATTTTCCACCAAGTCTAGGCAAAGCCGCAAGCCGACCAAGATAGCAAGCATATAATGTGGAGTATTTCATAGATTATTAACCGTCAAAATCATTTACCTGTTTTGCTTAATTCGGGAGGTTCATAAATGGCTTCTCACCAACACGTTTCCTTCTGATTGAGGCACACGTGTTTTGTGTGGTTTATTCGGCTAATTTGCTTATTTGCTGGCAAAACTCGTTTTTATGGCTGTTCGCAACTGACAGCTATTGCTTGGGTTTTTTTTTCAAATGAGAACTATATGCAGTTCCTGTGATAGAATATATATATATATATATATATGTTTGCTAAAATTCTACGGCCCCCTTAAATGTGACTCAATAATCCAAAGTCAGCCCTGTATATATAGGGGGCGTACAATTTAGTGAAAATCAATTGTTCCATTAGAATGTTTTCTGCAGGTGTAGGAGTGAAATTGTGGTTTTATAGATGTAGTGGGACATAGCTTTAAAAAGTGTTCAAATGCGAGAGAACGAGTCGTTCAGTTGAAAACCTGATTATACCCGGGTGTTCGGATGTAGCATCAACGTTACGAACAACGGGGGGACTAGTCGTTTTGAAAACCCTTTCCAAAATTCAAAATCCTGTAATGCCTTATTTCGCATCAATATAATATTGTAGTAAACTCGCTGTCATACCTAAGCAAAAATTACCCCCCCCCCCTAAACATTATATTAAAAATTATTTTTAAAGAGCTTGGCAACCACCTCAAAGATCGTATCTTCATCCATGGTCAACCAGTATATACAGGGTCTTCCAAAAGTAGCCCAACAAACTTTGAGGTCCAGTACAACTCTGTGAAAAAATCATGTTTGCCAATAGAGCGAGGGGGCGAAAAAAAGAAAAAGGGGTCTTCTTTTGGAGTGAGAGCAAAATTACCAAAAATGTGTATTCAGCTTTTTATCCTATCATATTTTCACTAAATCTGCAATTGTGAGAGTCCCAGTCATCCCATCGACAAGCCAATTATACCTGCGTTTTAAAAAAAAGTTTGCACCTGTTGAAGTGATTTTTTACGTTAGCCCAACAGAACAAATGTTGTATTAAAGATAATTGTCAGGTGAAAAATGAAACTCTTTGCAATTGTTATACTTTGGCTTTTGCGCTTTCATTACATTATTTTAAAAGACATATCCGTCTCTCGTTTCATTGGATTTTTTTGCCGATTTGTACTAGGCCCAAAAGTTTGATGGGCGAATTTTGGAAGACTCTGTAATATATATATATATATATATATATATATGTACTGGGTTTGAACACTATATAAATACATTCATTTATATGTATGATTTTTGTTAATGGATCTTAACCTAGGCAAAGACGTAAACAGCTGGCGCATGGACATATATGGGGAGCAGGGAAAAACGGACTGTGATCACATCACGAATTATTGCATCGCTATTTTATACCAAAATGATCCCCATAAAATGTTCATTTTCCCTAATGTGTATGTTTAATGAGCGTAAGGGCAAAATTGTATTCTACTGACTATAAATAAAAAATACGACACCACAGGTCCCGATGCCAGGCTCGGTACTACTATGGCATTACTTCGAGGCCGTGGGAGAGGCGTCGCTTTGGCATTACTTCGAAGCCGTGGGAGAGACGTCGTATGGTCTATATCTGGCAGGTGGCTAACGTCCCCGCCTCTGTCAACATGGGACTCTATGGAAATCCCACACCTGGAGGTGGGTGAAAACGGCTTGCAGTAATCACATTTCGAATAGGGCTATTATCGATTTGGTAGCAAAATGATTTCCATAAAGTGCGCAAATCGGGTCATCGACCAGTCACCTTCTTATCATATTATTATTATTATTATTGCGTATGACAGACGATACTCCATAGTAGGTTAGTAGATGGGTGCATGTCTTGGTAGACAAGTAAGCTTGAATGTATCAGTGCAAAACCGTACACGGGCATTAACCTAAGGAAAAAAATAAAGTCATGGTCGTCGTACATGTTCAATCACTAAAATTCGCATAAAAAATAATTTAAAAAAAGCATGTGTTTATAATATAAGCATTGTGGCAACTTTGTTTAACATATTTAACATGAAAGAAAAACGTAACAAAACAATTTTCTTCAGAACACGCTAATTTGTGATGTTTCTCCATAGAACAACTAGTTCTCTTGCAAGTATTCTAAAGCAACCAAATACATTGCAACATTAAAAAAGTGTAAAATAATGTCCGTCCGGCCTTATCGTTGTACATAAAAAATCTATAATTTCACTCTCAATTCTCATATTTTAAATTGTATGTTTACAGTCGAGCCAATGAGCAGCGCACACGAGCGCGAGCTGTCTAGACCTACGCACCGATAGTCACGCAGCACCCTCGAAGTAACGGTTTACAAGTTCACTATTCCGAACCAGGAGGGGGTTCTGGGGTGGGGTAGTGGGTAGTGCGCTTGGATTCGAGTGAGCCGTGTACTCTCTTCTCTTGCGTTTAGCCATAATATCGGCGGGTGTGCGTAAATGCATTCTCCACCCCTAGAAAAAAATCACGCAGAGCCGAGTGGTGTACTACAACAACTACTACTACTACTATTACTGAACGTCTCCGCTTTTCGGTCCTTCACAGTGGTGGCTTTACAGCTAGAAAAAATATAAGGGAAGACACTGAGGAGTGAGGAACAGAGACGGAGCAAAAGAGATCCGGCTTTGCACGATGTGGCTTCTTGCGGGCTAGGGGCTAATCTTCCTCAGCCCCATCTCAGCTTCACCTCGGCGGCTCTACCGGTCGTGGTGATGGTGGTAGCTGTTTGTCCTTTGACAGAGCAGTGGTTGCAGCTTTCGGCGTTTTTCTCAGTGCAGTTTCGTAACAACCTGAAACCTCAGTGGCTGGCTCAGTTTACGATGAAGACGTCTTCAACGCCTTGATCATCGTAGCAGTCCAATGCCAGCACCACCACCGCCGCCGCCACCACCACCACCACCACCACTACAGCCGTCCACCAGGAATCGGACATAGCAACTCATGTCGACGGCAGCTCCCAACCTCATAGCCAGCTCGAAGGGACGATTCACGAGCCCAGCAACATGGCCTTTGGCCATCCACGTCAATGTGCCATGTTATACTTGTTGTGGCACTAATTAGTACAGAGGTAGTGGTAAGGCAAGCAGAATAATTAGTTGTCGTATAGTAACTAGGCATTGAGTAACTCGCAGCAGCAGCAGCAATAGCTGTCGCCCCATTACCAGCGGCTATATAATTCCTAACTGTTGGGGTGACTGTTCGGCTGCCGTTCCTGTGTCTGGCCTATTGCCGTTGCTTGGGTATATCAGTATGCAGCGGGCAATAATAGTTAATGTGACAACCAGACGACCAGTTGACATGTTGTAGGAAATGCTATATTTGCCACAGAGGTCGTGTCTTTGTACGAATGTGTCTGCCAAGCTAAAGAAGGCTTTAGTCTCGATCTTTTTACAGACACGCCCACAGGTACTGGTTGTTAGTTGCAATGACTTTGTTGGATCTGCACGGGTTTAACAATTGGGTTTAATTGATAGTTATTCTCAGCGATATCGAGCGCGCTTGATTGCTGGCGTGTTTGTAGCAATTCGCGAACGTGTGTAGCTTTTTTTTGAAAATGGCATATAAGAAACAGAACAACAGTTGGCTCTGTCCCAAAATCTAGGTTTCTACTTGTAAGACTTGAAAGTGTTCCTGTCAAGCATGTATACACACATGCTAAATTACACGCACACACACACACAAGGAAGGCACTCGCTGGAATATTTTATACTTTTCATCACTAGTTATTAGAACAACGCGGCGTGAATAATACTATACGATGTTGACTTAATGGCAAGGCGGGATAACTGAATGATGACATTTGCTTCAACCGACAATGCTAAATGGTATTTGTGGCAGCTAGACAACGTGATAGGATAAAAACAAACCCAAATAAGACCAGTTATCCTGCAGCCGTCAACTTATTTGGTTTGTCCGTTGACAAAGGCGTATAAAGTTCTCTTTGACGGCTGACTCCACTAGTAAGAGCCTGCATCATTAGCTAACGGTTAAATAGCCTTTTCCCTGCTGCAGAATACTGCGCTTTCTGCTGCCTTCAAGGGTCACACAGTATTAGCTAACCTTCAAAAAGGCGAAGTTTTAAAAGGCACGACATTCACTGTGTGAAGGGTCTCTTGTGCGCTCTGCTTCTAAAGGGTGCGCTTTACTGATAGAGGTTATTTGAAAGCCGATCTATTTAAAGTTTGACAAGCGCGCCGCTACACAGGTAGGTTCGGCCATTGAGCTTTCTCATTTAGGCTTCTTTAAATTACTAACGTGAAGCAGTATGCTCTAGTAGAAGTATAAGTGGGAATTGTAGTTAGAGTGATCAAAGATAACGCAGCGGACAATCGCAAAGCTGACTGACTGCCTTAAGCAGTTCTCGGTGCACCCATTTATAGTGAGAATACCACGCGTGCAATAGAGTTGATGAGATAAATCTCTTTGTAAAGGATTTACAAAAAAAATCGAGTTGAATTCGCGCAACAGATTAGTTAGTATACGTGCTCGCGGTTTCAATATCATTTATCGATGAACTCGTAGACTGCTTTAATTTGTCGTAGACACTCACACGAGCATTCTCAAAAAATGACTCTAATTTCCAAAGAATTTTATTTATCACGAGTTATGACTTACCAGGCCTGGAAGGAGTCTCTCCGCCTCTATCGTCATCTCACCACTCGCTACAGTGTTCACGGATTTCATTGACTCAAGGAGGACTGCAAATGCCGTCGTTGTGACGGTCCGTGTCGCTCTCTCAGCTCCAGCGGGAATACTCATAAACTATTTTTACCATGTTTGGCATGCATAGTATGTTCATATTTACATACCCAAACATGGGTCATTTTAAATAAACAAATAAAATCATGTAAACTTAAATTTTCAACGTCCTTGTTGTAATTAAGGATCGTAATAATCGTTGCTATCGTGATCACTATTTGCGTTGAGACTATAGTAGAGTTGTGCAGGTTCATCTATATTAATAAGTACATAGGCATTACATGTCTCTTGAATTGAGCTAACTTTGTATTGTGTAACACCTGATAAAATATGATTACGCCTCTTTAGATTTTCGTATTTCCGCTGCTATATCACAAAGGCAGACAAAACCTTGCTAGCTTCACTACGTTTGCACATGGTGCTCTCGCATATATATATATATATATATTGAATTGGGCTAATCTTGGACCTTTAAAAACGCGAAGTTTCAAAAGGCACGATATTAACTGTGTGGAGGGTCTCTTCTGCGCTCTGCTTCTAGAGAAAAAAGAGAACCCGTGACTACACGCGTGGGGACAATTGACCTCACCAACGTACTAACAAAGTAAACAAGTTTTTTTTTTTTTAATATATACCCCAATCATGTCATCAACGAGAGGAAAAACCCTAGCAACGAGGACGACCATAACAACAATATGATGATCATGATCAAGACCAGCGACAACCTGAGTGGCTGTCGGAGCTGTGGCTCTCTGTGTGTATTTTGTGACCACGTAGGTTCCTCTAGAGAGACTTCGGTTTTACGCGCAACGTAAAATACATGTATTGAGTACTAGGGCTTTACTCAGTGCTTGAAATCGAAGCAGTGCACCTCTCTAAAGACACGAACAGTGGGAAAGGGGACTTTAAAATACAGCTTAGCCGGACCGGAGGCAGCTAAGAAGAATTTGCCTCAGGCATGTGCACAACACAAAGGCTGAATTGCTACGGAGTGCTCGGAGCAAATGCCTCGAGTGCGATCAGAGAACTTCTCTACAATCGAGTTGTGCATTTAGCTGCGATGGTATGGTACACACCACGCATGCGTCGATAACACCACAGGTGTCAATCGATAGATAAGTCAGGCCAGCCAGTGAATTTTCCTACGTTAGTGTGACACTTCACGTCCAGGCATACTTACATCAACGCCGCAGCAACGACATTAGGCCAGGATCAACGCAGACTATAGCGGTAGCAATAGCGGGAACCGCAACAGCTGCTTTGCCGATGACTTTGACGTTCGAGGAGACAGTTTGAAGAAATAAGGCCTCATGTCAAGTTTTGCCCTGTATACAGTCACACAGAGGCACCACATACATACGTGTGAGCAGCACCGCTCCCGGCGTGCTCCCGCGTGGCGGCTGTCGGCGATCGAAGGACTTTAGACAAGCTTTCTTTCTCGTCGGCCTGGCTCGGCCTCGTGTGTCTTTTCTGTGTGTACTTTTCTTTCTACGTTACTCGCGGACACTCGGAAGTTGTTCTCCCGTTTCTCCGACGTCGACGACGTTACCGTTGCCGTTGCCACCACCGAAACAAAGACAGAAGCAAAGCCTGTCTCGAACCACCCTCGATCGTTTTTTGTAGACCGCCGCAAACCGCCCGAGCTTTTTTTCCAGAACCCTAAAGGGACTGGTGGCCGTAACTCTATCCGGAGAGCGCCGAACTCCAAGCGGCTGTTAGGTCGGCGTTGCCGCTGCTGTGTGTTGCTGATGCTGAGTCAGCTGGTAGGCTGGCGGGCTGGCGAGCGTCCCAGACGCTTGCCAGTTAGTTGAGCTGGCCGTTCACCGACAGAGTCGGTACAATACTTCGTTGAGTCTCTGAGGTCTCTGAGGAAGGACGACGATTCGGTGGTCTCGAGCGAGCGGACTCTAAACTAGGTGGATGGTACTGGCCAGGCACTAACTTGGCTGTCGTACGGCGGTTGGCGGGGGTGGAGTTGTCTCAATCGTTTCTTCTCGTCGTACTTTTCGTCGTTAGTGATTTTCTTCGATTCTCTCATTCGCCCGCCTGATTACGCGGTTATGCCCCAACATGCTATTCGGTTAAAACTTACGACGGGCAGAACTCCGGTTCCCGTTTACTCGTACTATAAGGACAAGCTAAGCTATTCATTCATGAAGACAAGTTATTTTAAAGTGTGCTAAGAAACTCGCCGCTTTTAAGTCGAACATACAACTTTGTCCCACCAACAAGTAGAGCGATTGATTATATTACCATACTATGGCCGATTTGTCCATAGAGATAAGCCGGTGCTTTCTTCACATCTTCGTCAATACGCGCAGTAAAGTTCATACCCGCACAATAATAGCCTTGAGCCGAAATACTAGAATAAGTTTTTTGTGCCACAGGCATCCAGGCCCGTCGCAAGTGTAGAGATGCATATCTTTTTTTTTTTTTTTTTTTTTAAACGCTCTGACAACTACATTTTAGACGCTCGTAATGGGCTAAGTTGCCTGTGGCACGATAGCGTCTAAATGCATCTATCGTCATCGCGTTCTCGTACTGGAATTATATAGGCTTTCTCCAGCAGAGGTATGTAGCAGCAAGGCAATGACAACCACGTCCAACAAATTCTACCAGCACGGCCAGGGCTCGAACTAGCGATGTTTTGCTAACCGTGGTTGCCATGGCAACGCCCCGTTTCGAACGGTGCGTTAGCCGCCTAAGCCACCGCCGCTACATATCTATATTTAGAACATATAGTATTATGTACTGAACATAGTTCAAGTAAATATGTGTTTAAAAATAAAAAAAGTTTACAAACCCAAGGTACTAATTCCCACAATGCAGTGCGTCGTTAGCCGCCAACCAGTCTTCTCTGCAGAATGTAGCGGCGCTTGCGTTCTACGCAGAAGTTCTTCTACCATGATGGTGATAATGCTATAGCGGAAAGATCGCAACAATAATATAATCAGCATAGGTTTCCAAGATGACTTCATGAAATTATTGTCACAAGAGCGGATAAAATCGACGATAAAAAAATCAAGTATCCTACAGTTTAGTGAATCGCCGTTTTACGTCAATTTTGGTCGCTCCTGCTGTCAATATAGCTCGTATTAAACTTAAGTTATGTTTCACAACATTACAGGCTTTGCGTTATCGTTCCTTTCCTATAAATCACTCAATAACTCACGACGGATCTACGCTAAACGGGGTTGCAGGCTGTATTTAATGCTTATAATCGACTGCCTCGGGTGGCTACATGTAACTACTCCGAAAAGCAACCTACTGTATTTTTTAGGAGACTCCAGGAACGCACGATGCGCATGCGTCACTAGCAGTCTGCGTGAAACTAGTGTGGGACGACCTACAAACCCACCAAAACACGGATTTATCCCCGCCAGGCTCGGTATTACTTTGGTATACTCCAATGCCAAGGGTGGAGAGAAGCGCCTATAGCACTGCAACGTGCCGCACCTCCTTTACCTTGAAAACAGTAGTCTGTCTATCAACACACGTACACATGTCTTCACTGTGCGACTAGGTTTTTGAACGCTCTGAATTGTATAGTTTACTGTCAGCGATAATCTGCAGTGATATTTGCACCTATACTGTCGTGGGTGGCAGTCATCAGATTCAACTGCGCTCGAGGGCATCAGTCTGAAAGCGGGTCAGAGAGCGGATCAGGCCACTTTAGTATTCATAACACATACTGGCGACGAGCTTTTTGCCACGTAGGGATGCCAATAGCTTGTCGCTGCTGTCGCTTTGCTGGCTTACAGAGAGCTCTGTGTACGTACACACGCTTAGGAAGACAACGTATGGACGTATAACGACGCCCCGCGTTCGGGTGCTTTTGCGTTGGAATTTGCGGAATTTCCTGTTCCTTTGTTCCATCGAAATGTCTGACGCAGAATCGATTTAATGCACGCAGATTACAAGTCCTAACGCCGCAAACAAGGTGGGGCTACTGAGACTGATCACAAAAACAGCGTAAAGAACGGCTTGTTGTACTGTCGAGTTAAGTTAAATAAAGATGTTCTGAAATTAACTGACCGTACCATGTGTATACCTGTGACGCCGAAAATTTCCACCCGCAGTCAATTCGAAGGAGGCGAAGATAATAATAGATCGTACCTTTATTGGGCAAAAGTGCTCTCGTTAGCGATGCCGGTCTAAAAATGCTTAAGTCTATATCAGCATCAACAACAATAAAGCTAACGACAAGCCGAGCGTATATAACTTGTTCGACACCGCTGCGTAGGTTATCTCTTCAATGGCATGTGCACACAGTGATAAATAAACTGTAGAAGAACTCAAGCTGGAAGAGCCACAAAAAGCGATATCAAGCAAATGCACGGCAATGTTCTGATTCAAGGACACGCCGCATAAAGCGAGCAGACTACCGGAGAGAGGTAGAAACACGATTGGGTGAGCATCGCCCCAGGTGTCGGAAAAAAACGATGTCTCACTGTACTACGATGCCAACGGATCGGACATGTCCGCGGCCGCCTCATATAACTGCAGGGAAAAGGTTCACACATCCAACTTCCGGCACGTCCGTTGTTTAGAGCCGCAGAAGGTTAAGGAACTCGCGGCAGACATATTACCATCGGCAACAAAAGACACCATTCACAGGCTATTACACCCGACCTCGCAGCCACATCTCTCGACGGCAAGAGGAAGTGGACAATCCAATGGGACTGCTCAAGGCAGGTAAACTAAAACCGCAGGAGGAAATAGCCTAGTAGTACTCCGACTCTCGAGATGGCTTGCCATGCCGAAAAAGTGATAAATGCAAACATTCGATTGTTTGCATTTATCTGTCCTAACAGGACGACGGCGCAGGTGGAAGATATGAACAATCCTGCCAATTGGAGGAATTAAAATAATACAGCTAAACCGTAACAGCAGCAAAGCGGCGCGCGCTGAAGGCTAAGGCTTTAACGCCGCCTCGGAGCTAAGGGGAAAATAGACAACGCACGAGACCTAACTCTCTGCTCTACAATCTTGAGAGTCTATTTGGTTACGTATAAATCACGTACCAGTCGAGTCCGGTGGCGTGGTGGGTGCATTCGTCTGCGCCTTGCGACTAGAGGAGACACTTAAGTGCGCGGGCTTGAGCCCCACCGTGGCACATTTGTATTTATGGGGGTCCGTCTATGAAGCAATGCGAAAAGCAGGCCCATGGACGTTAAATCTTGACTGAGTGTATGCCCAGAAAGTATTTTTTTAAATCAAGTACCAAATCACGATGAAGGAGGTCACCAGCGGGCCGACCGAAAATACTCCTTGCGAGCAGAGAAGTCAATAATCAAGGACCAGAGACCGCTTAGCTCGCCAGGCGATTAGCAAACACTGATTCAACAAGAATGCGTGAAAACGTCTAAACCTGCGGCGACAAAGGCCCGCCGCAGGGAGAAAAAAATATGGTGAAACGACATATATAAGTGCACGAGGGATTAATGAAGATAATTTTAAGAAGGCCAAGGCTAAATGGCGACTGCAAGAAAGATGAACAAGATCGTTATCACGTACAGGAATAACAAACGGTCTAGTACAAGAAATAAACAACAAGTGTAAGAACGTAAAATGCAAACGTTTCTAGAAGAGTGACAAGACAATACACGATCCGACCATATTGGTTAATTGCAAAAGGGAACGAAGTTGTACTGATGGAAGAGGAGTTCAGAAAGTTAATTAAAAAACTGTTTCCGCTAGGAGCGTGTTTAACGCAAGCAAGTTTGAGTTTGAGGGTGAGGAAAAGGAGAAAAAAAAGATGGGACATTACGCTAGTCACAATAGAAGAAGTTATTGCCGCAGATCACCGTATTAAAGGGGGGGGGGGGTTACGAGGCCCGCACTAGGGGACTGGGCATCGTTGCCAAAAGCCAACCAAGTGGTCGGGTTTGCAGCTCGCGGCTGACTGGCGTGCTCTCTCTTTTCTCTCTTCCACTTAACGTTGAATATATGTATGTTCGAGTGGGTATGGATGCATATATATATATTGCCCATATCCGCCTACTGTTGCAGCAACGCGAACGACAACAACTGATCTTACAACTACAACCACGACGCTGTGCCACTACTACTACTACTACTACCAGATCGATGCAAACAAATGTAACACTCTCCTAAGCATCGACACCTCAGTCCTTCATCGGTTGGCCAAAATGCCCGACAGCGTGACCATGTTTCCTCTCACCAGCCAGCAGCGTCTCTGCGGGAAAACCGTGCGACATACGTTGTGCCCCACATACATGAGGCACGCTGTGTTGACGGCGTCGCGTTCATAGAGCTGCTATTGGAAGCTCACCAGAGCCAGCTGGCGAGTGAGCTCACTATGAGACTTCACCCAGCACTCCTGCTATCGTGGAGGTTGCCCTAGAGGGCGGCGATTTGAGGTCACCATCTAACGACTGAGTTTAACGAGGCCGTCAACGGTTTGCTGTGACAATTTGAATGCCTTTTGGCGGCGCTCTCTCTGTCTCGCCTATATATATATATATATATATATATTTATATATAGTTCCCTCACTTAATGCTTGCTGCTTGTACCTGTCAGGTTCCCAGCTTCCGTTCGAGCAAAAACGATCTGCACCGTCGCGAAGAGATTCTGGCCCAACTCGAATCTATTTGACGAGCATCAATGCTGTTGACGTAAACTTTAACCGGTCCGAATTCTTGTCATAGGTACGTCCATACATCCAAACCGTAGGAGAGAGCCGCAAAACGTGGAATTGCAGTTCTAAACGGGGAACAGTTTAATGCAGCGAGGGAAGGAAAACCACTCCATAGAATATAATTAAATAGATTGGCTTCTTGGATGGAATAGCAAACGCACGACTAGGCAACGCCTAGCATTGAAGCATGGCAATTCAGACCTTAATATCTCTATAGCCAGCAAACGTAAAACCCAAAAGTGTTAAAAAGGGGTCATGGAGAAAAATACATAACAGACACAAGGTGCATGGTCAATGTTTTTTCTAGTATCCCATCTGCCACCCGCAATTAGCAAAGAAGGGCACAAATGCCTTAAGTTAAGCACAAAAACTGCTACCCGCGGACGTTGTAACCGCTAATAGCTCCAACATCCATTAGTTCCTATTAGCAAGGACATCACCTACATATCTAGGGCGCCAATGTTCCTGTAGATATATGTAGATCCGGAACAAGTTGTACCTAGCGTTCAACTTAGATAAAACAGCAATTGCCTTCTTTGAAAATACGACTGAAATCTAGATTTAAAAAAAAACAGTTTTTCTGGTTTCAACTGCAGGGTGCAACAGCCAGAGGGCCATCTCGATAGAATGGTTGCTCGGCGCTAATATGAGAGCGTACTCCAACTTTGGCCGGTAAGGGCCCAATCGATGATAATGACACCCGTTGAGTCAAGACCAAATTTGTGTTGCGTGTCGTCCTAAAATGTACAAAGAGGCAAGCCCTTACTTGAAACCAGCGCCATAATCCGACTAATTGAAAACTACCGGTCTCCAGAAGACGGAGTCTCTCATAGTTTGTGCTGGTATAACCGCCGCAGCTATCTCACATGAAACAAAACTGAATATCCCCCCTCTTATTAATTACAATAGGCCCCATATTCCGCCAACCTTAACTCCATAAACGTTTTTATGTTCCTATTTTATTTTAAGTCAAAGGTGTGCCTGCAAAAATACACGAGTTTAAATGGCCTTGGGTCAACCATTCCAGGGTTTGTTGCCAGATTAGACAAGATTATAAAAACAATAAGGAGATAAGTTGCGAATTGTATATATAGGGTTCGCAGAAATTTGGCATTTTTAAAGTAAAATAAAAAAAGTGTTCTAAACATATATATATATATATATATATAGATATATATATAAGAACTGCTGTCATTTCTAAAAGAAACACAATATTGAGAAGGTGTTTAAACTTTTTATTTTTACAAGCTGTATGGTCGTGGTATAATCAGCGTACGCTTTGCGCTCCAAATAACCCCACAGGAAGAGTCTAACGGCCTCTAACTCGCAAGATTTTGAAGGCTAGGGAATATTACTTTTATATAAGAATTACCCATCCGCAACGGGGTAGATATATATATATATATATATATATATATGCAATTGGACTGGACAGAAATATAACTGCAATTGTAAAGATGTATTTCTTAAATGCTCGTCGCGCTTCTGAGAATTATGCTATGGTTATATCCATGCGAGCGCAAAAGTGTCTAGTAAAATGCTTTTCTTAACTTGCCAGACACAACAAGTGTCCGTTTCTTAGATCTGTCTATTACCTGTGAAAAAATTTGGTCTTTTACAGAAATGTTACATATGTTCATTAATAATATTGTATTATTATTTTTTACTAGAAAAAGGCATGCTCCATATTTCCTAATTCTAAGAGAATGCTAAGGCTCGGCCTGCCGAATGCAATGGCAAGGCCCCCCACCTGAGATCTTCCTCCTTCTTGATCAGGGAGGCCTCGGCACCCAGATGAGTACCACCAGCAGAGGCAGTTCTTCTGGAATCTTCACTCACTGCTATTTCAAAAAAATTTTTGGGCAAAAACTTCCTACGGACCTTAAGAACGAGAAGCCAGTCTCTTGCGTGTACCGAGTGCTTACCAGAGCAGCAACACAGTTTTAGGCAAAGGCGATAAATGATGACCTTGTGCTGTTTTCCTCAACAGCATTTAAATTGCCCTCCAAGGCAACCGAAAATTTCTCTTTGCTGTCTCTGTAGACTTTGGTGGTTTTCCATGGGGCGTTGCAAATATTAATCGAGAAGTTGGCGTCACGTAGTGATTCGGCGGTACGTAGTACCAAACCTGCTACAAGAGGGGTCTGTAATCCTCGAAGACGGGGTAACTAACACATCCCAGTTAATCAAACTACAGGGCTCGCATTGAGGATAAACTCAGCCCGCTATTGTTCCCAATATTAGTAATAGCCCTGCCAGACAAAATCCGGCGACGCCATTCGCCAGTAAGTACACTAATGTACATACCGATAATCTTGTCATGTACTTCCGAGTCGATTTCTTCACGCACAGCAATAGCTTGCGTCACTGCAAAGTGTGTTAACCTTAACTGTGTAGTGATAAACGTATTAAAAGCTAAAGCTATGAAATTTCGCCGCAGAGGCAAGCTTGTAGGGAAAAAAAAAATTTCGCTTAGCAATCATAGATGTTCAGTATTTGCAAACCTTAGAGTAATCTGCTCAACGCAAAGCTTACGTTTTACCAAGCATATTAAGCAAAGAACTTGCAAGGGAATTCTGTAATTTCATAGCATTCCAGAGCCTCATCGGTTGTCGCTGGACGTCGCTATCAGTTTTTTTTGTCTATTTAAATATGATAACTTATAATCAAAGATTAACACTTACAGTTCAGGATTTAGTTTTCGGTACGCCGCGGGTAGAGTTGACCGTCTCCGATGGTCAGTGAACAAATCTTCTCGCTTTAGCACAAAAGTCTTGCAAACACTTCTATGAAATTTCCTTGCCCAAGCTGATGTTTATTCTGTTTTATTGGTGCTATAGCTATTATTTGCATTGTTGTTGTCAATACCAAATCATTATTGTCGCAATATTGTTGGCTTCCTTTTTACCGCAAAATATTTCACTCTCTGTTATGTGGTGTCATACTGAACGGCTATTTAAGGTGTTGAAAGCATGATACAGCACGTACGCAACATAGTATCTAGTAAAAATCAACAGATAACCAACTGACTCCAGATTACGTTGTCGGGGTCCATGAATTATGAGTCTTACTCAAACAAATATTGCTACTTATTATTTCATTATACAGTTATTTTTTATTTGGGTTATGCCGTTTTATTGGTAGGTCTAGGAGTACCGAAACGAGCAATGCATGTTATTTGCGTAAATAGTTAATGCAAGTCGTTCGAATTTGTCTAAAGTAACCGCAATCTATGCGGATAGAAGCAAACAGTTATTGCACGTAGTAGGCGACTCTCTGATAATGTTAAAGCGCAATAACATTAAGCATTATTCTTCCAGAAAATTGAAAATTTTATGGTTACTGCATTGACGCTGTCAATAATTATTACGCATGCAGAGAAATTATATATATATATATATATATATACATATAAATACAGTATTTTTTTTCTAATTCATAAAGGATAATTGAGAAAAGCAAAAACTCCTTAAAATACAATGCTTTTCTAATTTTGCGGAGGGAGGCGTAAATGTCATGTGGAGTAATAGTGAAATTAATTTTTTTCTTAAACTGATGTGACTGGTCGGACGTCAGTTCAAAAAATATGCGATTCAAACAGTACAATGTTTTTTGTTAGAGCAATCTGCGCAAAATGCTGCAACAGCATTTGTGAACTTAAGGCTTGCAATCAATACTCAATGTTTTCGGAAACGTATGGCATTCACAAGAAGTTTGCAGCAACAGGAGCAGCAAAAAGTCAGAGCTTCAGAAGGCATCGGGTATTTTGAAATTTAGGTAAGAGTTTAATACCACTTTTGGAGTGTAATCGAAGAAGCGTAATTTATATATATACTGCCTAATTATTAGTGAGCTAATAACCGTTTTATCTTCTCAAAGCCTGTTTACCGTGAGCAAACGGTTTCGTGTAACTGAAGCAATCGAGCGGTCCAGCTGGTTCTTATTTCACACACGGTGGTCGCCAATCAAGCGTACTTTTTCGTCACACAGTGAAAAGGCATATTGAAACAGCTGCCAATACTTTTGTGATTTTAGTTTTGTAATATATACTATATTTTAAAAGCGAAAAACGTCTGTAGGCATTTTGGCTGTAAGCAAGCAGCTGTATCATCTCTTTACAATTTAAAGGAAAACTGTTCGATTTTCTACAATGCATATTGCATTTTAATGTTGGCTCGCTATGAGATTTCACCTTAGTAGATCAAACAATATTTATCTGAAAGTAGCTCTACTGGTGTACTTTATTGTGTTTCCAGTGAAAATGCTGTATGGCGTATCAAAATGAATGGGACGCCATACAGGACGGGGCACCTGGGGCCCGTGTAAAGGCTCTGATCCCTGACGTTAAGGCGTGGATTAACCGGCCCGGCGGCGAGTTGACACACTACGTGACTCAAGTGCTCACAGGGCATGACAACTTCGAGAGTTACCTCTTTAGAATAGGAAAAGCAGATACGCCACTCTGCAAGCACTGTCAAGGAACAACGGAGGACACGCCGGAACACACAATATTGCTGTGCCCGGCGTGGGCTCCATTACGCAAGGACATAACCACAGCAAGTTACGGCAGTCTTAAGAAGCTGGCACACCTTCTTATGTACTTAAGTGAAGACTGGAATCTTATAGCTCGAACAATCGAACGTATTATGCACGTCAAAGAAGAGAAGGATCGTTTTTACTTGACAAAGCCCCGTGAGGCACTCCAGGGCAGCTAAGATAAGGACGCTACCCTTCCCCCCCCCTCAATTGTTGAAGTATTGCTTGCGCAGTTCCCAGTTGAGTGTGGAGATGGGGACATGACTAGTTTTTAGTGGGTTGGAGCCCCACACTACCGGCCCACATTTGCAGTGAGCTTTCCTGCCGTGGTGTCCGTGCGTGCAAGCCGCATTTCCCAGTTAGTCCCTCAAAAAAAAAGTGAAAATGCTGTCTTGCCATGTGAATACAAAGTAAGAGAACGAAGAGGATATGTAGTGGCCTCGCTAGACCAACACGATATAACAGAAGGGAGACAATTTAATAGAATTATCATGAAAAAATGGTAACTTCTTTTACGGTTCTTGAAGATAACCCGAGGCTAAATTAGAAGGTTTGTTGCTAAATTCTGCCACATAACATAGAACAGGCGACGCGGTAGAGAATCGTCTCAAAAGTGCACGCTTAGTCTTCACGTAATAATAGTAATAACCGCGGCTTCCTATTTACATCACAGCTCAGCTGAGCCGGGATGGGTAGCAAAGCACGCGGACGCCAGAAAACGGAATTAAATACGCTTGACTGGAAACAAGGTATGATTATGTGCCTATTTCCATTAAGACACTAGGACCAATCAGCAAGGAAACCGAAGTATTCTTAAAGATTTAAGTAAGCAAATTCAAGAACCGAAGATAAGGTCAATTCTTGGGGCAAGCGTTGTCTTAGTCGTTTGCAGAGTGAACGCGGCCATCTATTTTGGGCGCCATGGAATGAAATAACTATTTAAAGGTTTTGCCATAATATGTTCAAACCTCAAAACTGTAGAATAATAATAATAATAATAATAATAATAATAATAATAATAATAATAAATAATAATAATAATAATAATAATAATAATAATGCCGTGGTGTCCGTGTATGCAAACCGCATTCCCAGTTAGTCCCTCAAAAAAAAAAAGTGAAAATGCTGTCTTGCCATGTGAATACAAAGTAAGAGAACGACGAGAGGATATGTAGTGGCCTCGCTAGACCAACACGATATAACAGAAGGGAGACAATTAATAGAATTATCATTAAAAAATGGTAACTTCTTTTACGGTTCTTGAAGATAACCCGAGGCTAAATTAGAAGGTTTGTTACTAAATTCTGCCACATAACATAGAACAGGCGACGCGGTAGAGAATTAGAATAGTAGTTTTTTTTCGCCGTTTGATGCGGTGGAGTACGGTGTTTCGTGTTGGCTTCCGTAAAATCGGTTACTACGAGAGGCTTGACTGTGATTTTTGTAGTGATAATTGTATCATTCAGAGTTAGTATAGTGAGTGTTCGAACGGTGCATCGCATACGCCTGGAGGTACTCTGGTTACTTCCCAGAGAGTTCCGATCCCTTCCGGGCTCTCTGACAACTGTGTTCGATTTGCCAACGTCATCGCTAGCTGTAAGCTTGTGCCTAACTTGCGGCCGGCGGTCGGTACGGCTTAGAAGCAGAGCAGCCTGTGCAGTCGTCGTAGCCTAGTTGTAGCGTCATCGACTGCCAGTTGTTGGGCCCCGGTTCAACTCCGGGAGTGGCAAACATTTTTTTTGTGTTTTTTTGGCGTTTGG
>QVRM01005965.1:0-28280 GCA_003439945.1 Dermanyssus gallinae | reverse complement strand
ACATACATACACTAGCCACGTAGTAAGATCAAGTACGTCTGAAATAGTAACAACGCCGCGGTAGTTGGTAGTGTCCAAGGGACCATAGTGGTGATCCACGTGTGGACCACCACCCCCACCACACAAAGCAGTGCGGGGGTAGTGGCCGGCGGTTTCTCTACCCCCCCGTCACAGGACAGACTTATGGTGGCGAACGGGCGCGAAATTGAAGTGCATTTAGCTGGTGCTGTTATTATTCTTGCTGCTGCTGTTGTTGTTGCTTTTGTTGCTGTTCTATTTTGTTGTGTTGTTTATTGTATTGTTGTTTTAATATTCGTATTCACTTGCTTGTCGTGTTTGTGTGTGTGTATATGTTTTGTAGTAGTATTATTCGTGTATTTGCTCGTTTGTCGCATATTCTTGTTGCCGTTATGGTGATTTGTTATGGTATAATTATTCGCCTCGTACTGTTTAGCTGCGGCCGACCCCCGTCGGCGTTAGTTTGTCGCTCTTTGCCCCCGATTGTCACTGACGGTCAGTCGCTCTTGACGACGGTAAGGATCAACTATGAGGGCGGCAATGGCCATGTTTACTATATATATATATATATATATATATATATATATATCTATATATATATATATATATATATATATATATATACCGGTAAACGGTGAGCTTCGGCGTCTGCCGATCAAGCCGCACTTCCACCGCGATTTGATGGCGAACCGTATCGTGCACAGCATGAACGACATAAAACTAATAATAATGCACAACGTCAACCAATAATTACGTTAACCGCATGCGTCCCTTCGCAAATGAATCGTCCTCTCCTCTTTCGCCGCCGATCAGTTCCAGGTCAATTCCTCAGTGCAGCACCCAGACACGCGTCCAGACACGGTCTCTTAGCGTAATCACGACCAATCTCCTCTGGTTGTCCGTCGATACATGATATGACACCGTTACTGATATTACAGTAACATTCGCAACGTGGTAGCAGTTACGGATGATCGTACATACAGGGAGGGACAAGCTATCGGAGGGAGAGTCACCCCAGCGCGCGTCCGCTGGCCGCAACGGCTCAGCGGCTGCTGTATCAAACCAAACCACGATGGGTGATATTACAGGTGCAATTGTTGCGTCCGTGCTTAATTACGCCAAAACCCTCCTCACTCTGCTTAACTACGAGCTTCGCTGCGTCCGCCCATGACTGCGGTCTCATTCGTGCAAGACTCGGCGTGGTTGGCGTAGTACGACCCCTATTTCGCGCCAAAATTTACTAACTAAAATTGCACCAGCAAGTCGACCACATCATAATCCACGTGACAACGAGAATATTATTATTATTATTATTATTATTATTTGATTTGGTCTATTAGGCCCGTAACACAAACCCGTATCTGCACACTCACAAGTCCCAATCGAACGCTGACCAATAACAGCAACAGTATGAACACCAGCAAAGACAAGACAATAAAGCGCACAAGAACGGACGCAACAACAACAACAATAACACACATATATAGTTAAGCGAGGAGGACGCCAGCGACTGCTAATAAATCAACAATTGCAATAAGGCGAAAAAATGGTCTCATTAGAATGCTTATATTATTGTTGTAGTGATAGTCTGTGAGTATGCACGGATAAGCCAGCCATAAAATCTAATCTGGTCTTAAGCCTTAAAATGAGGATTTAGTAAGCTACTAAGAATATGTGCATAACAACTATATATATATATATATATATATATAAACACCAATAGCAACGCAAAAACAAAGCATATGGGTATACCCTCTTTCACAACTCCACTGAATATAAAGATCATACAATGGTGAAAATATACAGTCACAAAACTGTATATATATATATATAATTAATATATATATATATATATAATTTTTTACTTCCTTCTCGAGATTACTTCACCTGGTCACTAAGGCTGCTCGACTTGTGCGGCTGTAGTCATTAATTGATAGGTCGACGGTGCGTTCCTTCTATGATTTGAAGCACCTTGCTATCGACACTGAAGTTTGCGTGTGTCGGCGCAGATCATGTCAGTAACGTCCCTAAACTTTCCACAGGATAATCAAGCCAGAACGTACATTGCTTCTGGGATACGACCACTATTGTAAATTAAAGGCGGAAGAACTTACATCTCAAAAAATCTGCACTCGTCCTCCTTTTATAATTGTTCCAATGAATACTGGTTACAGCTTTATTGTAATCGACATTATAAGTCTCGTACAGTTGCTTATGTTTATTTCAATGATTCATACCAAAATGTTGTTTATTCTAAATCGCCTAGATGATAGCCATAATTGTCCTAGTATCTCATTTAAAGTTGTCGTAAATAAATGACAATTCTCTAGTTATTTTCAGGCATATGAGCTGTGCCCTGGTGCCCACTCGGTACGTTAATATGTATTTTAATGCTTTTCAATAACGGTAGAGACAATTGTTCTACTAATCTCAGACACTATTTGTGTATATGATTAGTATATTAAAAAACAATATCTTAGATTTACCATACAAATTTCATCTACTTGAGCACTATAATTTAAAATCATTAAAATACATATTAACGTACCGAGCGAGCACCACGGTACCGCCACCGTTCTCAAATATTATGGCACGAAACGAGTGTCGCATATGTTTTAACTTAAAAAATGGCATGCTTTACTCTGTATCGTTTATTTAAATGAAAACAAACGCTCCATAGTGAACGCCATAATCGTTCCTTGTTTGCGATATATCTGTGAGACAAATATATACAGCGAGTCTTAAGCAGCTATACGTTTTTCATATATATTTGGACATTATAGTGAGGAAAACATAAAAAAGGGAATAAATAGTTTACTGTTTAGCAAAACGATTATGGACATAATCCAGGTATTTGTTTCTGTTAGTTCTGTGTCCGATAATCAATTAAAATGTCTTTAAAAAACTATATATATATCTATATATATTTTTTAAATACAGTTTAGTTGCTTATCGGACACATAACTAACATAACAAATTGCGTGTTGTTGGGTCGGATTAGATCAGCAATCGTTCACTGTACGTCGCTATTTGCATGTAGTATATATAGAAAATATTGTGATGATTTATTAATCATTTACAATACGTTTGCACACTCGGCAGTGCCCCCGCCTAAATATATATATATATTATATATATATATATATATATATATAGAGAGAGAGAGAGAGAGAGAGAGGGGGAGAGGAGAGAGTCTCACAGAATTCGTCCAACAAGTTTGGGATCTAGTACAACTCGTCGAAATGTGTGAAAATGTTTTCTAAAAATGGGTAATTGAGAGTGAAAGCCAAACTATAAGAGTTGCCAAGAATTTCATTTCTTGAGAATTATCTTCAATATAACATTTGTTCTGCTTTAAGCTTAACGTAGAAATGCAATTCAATCAATGCAGAATTTCTTCTTCAAACACGCAGGTATGATTGGTTTGTCGATAGGATGACTGGGGCCTTCGCAATCGCAGATTTAGTGAAGATATGTATATTTTCTTTCTACCTTGAATAAAGCGTTTCAATAAAAGAAAATATATGTGTCAGATAAAAAGCTTGATACCTTTTTGAGAAGTTTCGGTAAGTTCGCTCTCACTCAAAAAAAATACATTTCCGCCTCTTGTTCCATTGGAAAAAAATGATCTTTTTGGTGAGTTGTACTAGACTCCAAAGTCTGTTGGGCGAATTCTTGGAGACCCCGTATATATATATATATATATAGTGGTTCGTGAGCGAGTATTCCGTCGACCGGGCGCACCGGGTCTAACGCCCGACCTCGTAATAACAACACCTACCGAGGTTTGGGTTTTAGATGCCGAGGTTTGCGGCCCGAACCGGGACCTGGCAAAAGCTCGGCAAGACCAGATCGGCCAATATGACGTCGTAGTTCCTAAGAGCGGCCGCC
This sequence comes from Dermanyssus gallinae, assembly GCA_003439945.1. NCBI lineage: Eukaryota > Metazoa > Arthropoda > Arachnida > Mesostigmata > Dermanyssidae > Dermanyssus > Dermanyssus gallinae. The sequence continues at coordinate 24,371 of QVRM01005965.1, read as the reverse complement.
TCCCCCGACCCGCAAAAATCTCGCAGATTCGGATCCATCAACTATCTCTATGAGTGGTTGTATGGGACTCCGGAATCTGCCGAGGACGCTCTTGGGGCTCGGCGTCACGAAGAGGAATCTTATGGGGGGCATCTCACCGTTTTAACTTTGCAAGGAACCTTGAGGATTATTACTCGTCGCCACCGGGTCCATCAAGAGCGGGTGCTACCATCAAGCCAAGGACCACGGAACAACTGACTCTTCACTGTCAAGCGTGACACCTTTTTACCACCATTTTTATTAAGGCGAGCACTGCCGAGTGTGCAAACGTATTGTAACTGATAATAAATCATCACAATATTTTATATAAATATACATACATATATGTACTTTACGGCAATAGTGACCCAGAAGACTCGCGAGCTCGCAGCTACATGCACATTTGACGGTGATGACTCCATTGTACCAGTAGAGCCTCGAGTGCAGCAGCTGTCATCTGCCAGCAGCTCTGATGTGGTTGGTGGGTCGTTATCATTACGCATTATGATCATCTCCATCTTCAGATCTTCAGCCTACAGATGGACTACACTCTCTACTCATATATATATATATATATATATATATATATATATTGAACGCACATCTTGCTACTTATCCCGCATCTGGCCAGTATGAGATGGGTGCGCGAATAACAGAAGAACGCACCCCCCAATCGGCACACGTGCTCATAGCGCAGGCTCGTTGACGACAACACCCCACCGAACAACAACTGCGGAACGCAGATAAAACAGCAGCTCCAGCAGAAGAATGGCAGAAGAAGCAGACGTACAGATAGAGCCGGGCGGAAAAGAAACAAATCGAAATGTCGTCGACGAAAATGACAACGCCAACCATAAGAAAATGGTGATGATGGTGATGACGACGAAGAACAACGAGAGAAAGACGAGAAGACTAGATAGAAGAATACGACGAGTGACGAAAAACGCATGACGGTGATGCTCCGAGCAGAGCGCATATAAGCGCGTGCAAAGCAATCAGGCGGAATCAAGCCGACGATGGGACGGACAGACACCAATCAGCGATGATTGGTGGTGGTGGTGGTGGTGTCGGGTGGTGGGTATCACCTCGTAGTCTCGACACTTGCTGCCGGGCGAAGCATGTCGAAAGCAAGCTTCACGCTGCGAGCGAGAGATGAAGAGAATGAGTTCGAGTTGAGTACTCGTCGTTGTCAATCATCATTGTCGTGTCCCCGAATCAGCATCGAGTAGAGAGGGCGGGCTCGCCACACTGTCATCATTGCATTGACCGCAGCGGTAAACGCGCAGAACCGAAGACGAAGCGTCTCGAAGAAGTGAAGAAGTGAAGAAACGTCACAACAATAGTGCCAAACAGAGTGTATGCTCTCTCGTGACATAATCGAACGAGTGGGAGAATCGAATCTCACACACACAATACAGACACAAAAGCACTCATCGAAGGGGCCAATAACACCTAACCAACAGCCGCTGTCAGCAATGATGGGTGTCACTACACTGCGACAGCAGTCGCAATGACCGAAATAGAAGTAGCAACAACGACACCGACAAAATAATCATAGCCAAGAACAATCGAAGCCACTCAATCGCACGTCAGAGTTACACATTGTTGTTACATGGACTGTCGTCAGCTACGGGGCTTATTTACAGCTACATACAAGATGTATGTAAGCCATCTCCAATTGAGGAATACGTAGTTTTGCCCGTTCTGCACAAATTAGCCCCTCTGAGCATCATTGCACGACGAAGCGCAACCACAATGGTGATGGGTTCAACCGGGTACCGGAGGCCAAAGTTGACCCCGCGTTTGTTGTTACATGTGTTAATGATCATTGCGCGTACATGCGAGAGTATGCGTTATATACTATAGTATATTACTACTACTAAAGTAGCCATCTTATTCTTGAAGTGTGCATCTCTTTTATCTAATCAAACTGAATCGAATTGTCCCCGTTACAACCACAGCCCACTCACCTATCCCATAGAGCCCGCAGGAACATGATGAACATCAGGAAGATCATCTTGCCGTGTAGTAGTGACTTGGCGCTTGACGACACCTCGGGCGCTGATTCGGCAGGTTGTTTCCGCCCAGACAGGCTCCTCCTCGCCGACCAAACGGAACGAATTCACAGTCACAACTTGAGAACAGCTTGGTCGCACTCCAAGTCGGTGGCAACCAAAACCACCTGGAGGCTCACATCACTCCCTCAGAAACGTCATCCCAGCACAGAGGAGGCGCGAGAGAAAGCCCTCTGGTGAGCCAGATCGGGACAGAGCAACTATCGTTGTTTATCGTTTATGGTTGTTATCGTTGTATATAGTTGCTATGGACGAGAATCCCGCCCGCCGCCAAACCCAACTGAATAGACAACAAATTGCATAGTCTATCATTGTTCTGTATGAACGTGGGTGCGAATTGAGCACACGGGACGGATGTGCGTACCAAGGTTTCCGTTTTTATTTTTCAATCGTATTTTTTAGTAGTGCGAAACTGTCCAAAGGGGTGGTGGTGGTGGTGATCCGACAAGATTCCCGCATCGCTAAAGGAGGCGAAACATGTATGAGTGGCCACCGGCTTATACTGTTAGTCTTGGGGCAGTCGTGAACCATATGGTTCTCAAAGGCGCAGCGAAAAGGAGGACCAGAGCCCGGTTGGTTGCCCATCGCCAAGGAAATGATCATGCGGCCCGAGATTGCGGCGTCGACTTTGCGATATGTTTTTGTCGGTTGCAACGAGCGCGTGAGTCTTTAGACGACGGGGCGACGAACAATGCGCAAGGACATTCGTCTTAGTACTACATTCAGTGACTGTTCAGTGCTCTCTGTGATTGAATTGACTCGCCGATCGTGTTTTTGCTCTCTCTCTCTCTCTCTCGAGACATCTTCGCGCACCCGGCGGTCAAGCAGCTGATAATTGTCATCTCTTGCCGTATGCAGACACCGGTATCCAGCGTTGCACAACACAGGGCGATGCTTATTGTTGTTGTTGTTGTTGTTGTTGTTAGTTAGTTAGTTTATTTGTCGTTCTTCGAGAGAAACATCTCACACCCACACATATCCGATTCATATAGTGGCTGGTTGTCGTTCGGTTTTACCGTTATGTCGAGCGTATCAGGTGCGCACGTTCAACAACATCAACAACAACAACAACAACAACAACAGCAACGACAATGCTAACAGCAACAGAAATTAGCAGTAGGCAAAACAACAAAGGCCGTAGCCATCTTGGCCGCGCGGTGAGTGAAACAAACAAACAGATAGACAGAAACGCACACAGACAGACAGCAGACGACACAAATACACAGAGAAGAACGACTGGCGATAAAGGTACCAGTGGCGCCATCTGTGGTGACTTTTCGAAGTCACGCGACAAGTCTGGCGAGCGACGTTGCTACGCCCTCACACGTGTTCCCTCACAATCAGGCGCCCTCAACACATCAACCACCAACATTGCCACTCCACCACTCGCCTAGCCCTTCATCATCAACCCCCATTATCCAGATGTTGTTTCCCTTCCTTTCTTCGCACCATTTGCACTGTTCTCCCACTACCCAGTGGGTCTTCCCTTCCTACCCGCCGCCCGCCCCGCCCAACACTCTTACCCAATAAAACTCTACTGGGCTACGTCAATACCTATACAATGAACAGTATATAAATAGCGTCGACGGTCCACTATGAACGCAGCGCGTTTTCATTATGCTGCTGATCATCAGACAACACGCCGCCTGTTAAGTTCGAGGGTAAAATCATGGACCTTTCGTTTTCCATTTCGATGTCTGGCACGCTACGATGCACTTTGCAGTACGACAGCGTTACGTCGCTCTTAGCGGCGTAGTTCCTACTCAGCGGTATGCGCTCGGACGACGAAATAGCATACAGGCCGCAGGCAGAGTTGTTCTATGGGTACTGTTCTATAGAGATATAGGCCGTCAGGTAGTGAAGTTGCACCACGGTGCATTGAAGATATACCTCAGGTTGAGTTCCAAGCCCGTAGGAGACGGAGGATGGTCTAGAGTTAAAACCCAACCTCCTTAAAACAAATTTAATTCATTTTTTATTAGTTAGAAGTTAAGCGAGGCACGTGGTTAGTAGGTATGGCTTTCCCATAGCCCATGGTGTAACATCCCGTAGCAACAATGATACAAATTAACAACGACACACCAGCACCACTTACACAACGACAAATACTCAATAAACATTGTACAACAACAGCAGCAGGAAAAACGACATCAACAACAAAAAACAACAACAACAAGGGTATCTAATTTACAACAACAGGAATAACTACGACACCAGCAACAACCACGACGACGACGACACTACCAGCAGCAACAACAACAAAAACATCAACAATAATATTATGGACGTCAAGAATAACTACTACAACAATAACAACAATAACAACACAGTAATCAACGAATACGCAAAACAATCAATGCAATGGTTACCACAGTTGGAATCGCAAATCACTTCAGCCACTTCAAAGCCAACAGTGGTGGCCGCTACAACCAGACGAGGCATGGTAACAAAATGACCAAAAACCACAGTAACCACGACCGCCATTATGGCAGCAGCAGCAACAGCAATCTTGCAGACTTGTTATTGTCACTTACAGATAGATATACACACACAGTCACACATCATGCTCGCGTCAAGCCACACTTTGTTGTCGCAAATCTTAGCGCCACTGCGCGGAATTGCAGACCGGACCAATCTGTTCCGTTTGTTATCGGAACTGTTGCCACCGCCTTGGGAAGGCGGCGAAGAAGGAACGGTGAGCAGCGGAAGAAAACATGACGCCTCCACCCCAATTTATTCGCGATCATGTCACATGCGAAGCCGAGAGAGAGAGGCACACCGTAAACGCCGTATGGACCCACACCACTGTCCTGCCACAATAGAACTGACTGCTTTCTAGTGCTATTGTGGAAAGACAGTGGTGTGTCTATAGGAGGTGCCTAGATCAGGGCCTTCGTCCACCTTCTTGTCTCTCCAAACCCCTCTGTATTTCCTCAACCCCCCCCCCCCCCCCCCCTCCATTACACCCTCATCCAGTCTCGACGCTGCTAAACTGCCTGCTACAAGGCTGGAGCCAGGTGCCAGCTACTGGACGATTGTAACGACGAGTTGAGCTAAACATCGCCGACCAGATCGTTCGAAGACTGTCTACATATAAGCAATAATAATAATAATAATAATAATATTTATCTTCGAACCTCACAATAGAAGTCATATTATTTATGATGATGATGATGTGACCATTTTGAGTAAGCGTTTTTACCAATATAAATCAAATCTACAAAGATACGCCTGAGCGATCGGACCGCAATAGAGACACACCAGCAACATACACTCTAAGTCAGCAAGGGAAGCAAAGGCTTAACGACCGTGACAAAGAGTCCGAGACGTCATTATGTGTGCTAGCAACGTAAACACCATACATCGTTACCATGTGACCAATCGCATATTAGCGTTCGCGCTCGAACGTTCATCCTTGGGATAGATAATCACTACTAAGGATAGCGAGACATAACTACCATTCCCTGATCCACGCGAGATGTGATGTATGATTCCTTCATTCGACAGATATATATATGTATGTATAGCTATATATATATAGATATTATTATATAGCTGATAATAGATATATATATCTAGAGTATATATATTATATATATTATAGTATATATATATATATATATATATAGATATATTATATATAGATATATATATATAGTGTTCTAATTTTATAATTGTATAGTAAGTACCTCGACAACAAAAAAATCACAGCGCTCAAGTGTGACGTTTTGTACGTACAATGATTATAGTAAGAGTACGTTCCAATCGGCGTTGAATATCATTGTCATTCAGATTCTTTGATTTCCCCATGTGTTCTTCTCAATTTCTACGGACGATCAAAATCTATTCGACTGCTGTCGTTGGATAACAAATTATACAGCTCGAAATTATATTTTGTTGCAATTACCATTGTGGTCGCTGTTATTGTTAACGCTGTGGTTGCTATGTCGTTGTAGTTAACGCTGTTGTTGCTAAAGGTGATGCCGCCCCGCATCGGTTGTTGTTGTTGTTGTTCTTGTCGTGATTATTGTTACCCCCAGATAATGAGGTGGTCACTGTTGCTGCCCCGAATCTGTTGTTGCTGTTTTTGTCGCGATTATTGGTACGACTACCAGATGAGGTAGTCATTGTTGCTGCTTCTGCCTCTGTAAGCAACGTGTACTTCACAAGTTTTCACCACCACTCTGTTTACTTCGTTTCGGAGTCACCCGGAGGTGGGTTGGCGGGGGGCGGTGGGTGAATGAGGAAACTCTTAACTCGTCGATGATTTCTGAACAGAGTTTAGCTGGTTATCTGGCCGGTCTCGTCTCTCTCTCTCGCTCGCTCTCGTGTGGAGTTGGTCATGCACTGGCAGGCAAATACCAGACAACATAGCAAGGCAAAGAAAGCACAAAGATGCAATACTAACAACAACAACAGCAGCAGCAACAACAACAACGACAGCAGCAGCAACAACAACAACAGCAGCGACAGCGGCAACGTTCCGTCATAGGTGGTGGTGAAGCAACCGCTGTAGCGCGACCGCCGCCAAGCCGCCATAATAGTCAGGAGCGCAGTAATTTAAACACGCGTCATTTGCTGCTCTGTTCCGCGACCCCCAGTCCCCAGACCCCAGTCGTCCCCCGTCGCCAGTCCTACGCTGAACAGCAAATGGACTTGCCGGCCGTTCTGCTGCCGTTCTCTCTCTCTCTCTCTCTCTCTCGCTGTACTCACTCCCTCCTGTTGTTGTGTCCCCGTTCATAGGCTGATGCTCTTGTTGTTGCTTGCTTGCTTGTAGTAAGCTCGCTAGCTAGTTTGCCTGGTTACGTCAACGGCACACTCGGCGACACACAACAACAGCGCGCAACGCTCAGTCGTATATCGACTGCCTGATCGACTCACTCACAAAACGACCGAAGGCAACACCAGAATTGTTGTCGTCGTCGTCGTCGTTAAATACGGCAGGGGACGCCTAGTGCAAATATATATATTTATATTTTATATATATATATATATATAGTATATAGTATATATATATATATATATATATATATATATATATATATATATATATATATATAGTATATAGTATATATATATATATATATATATATATATATATGCGCGTATTAAATCGCGGGCGGCGGGATTGTAAGTATCTCTCTCTCTTTTGCTATTGTATATATATATATATATATATATATATATATATATATATATATGCATATATATGTGCATGTAGGCTTTTTGGTAAATACCTACACATAAAGGTTGTTTGGTAATAACTTCTAATGTTCGAAAGAAACAAGCCTATCGCATTTGTCCACGTCGCCACGTTCCATCTCAAGATCGAAGAACGTTAGGCGTGTTTACGGAAGAATGTTTTGTGGGCACAGGTAACACAAAGCTCGATAATTTTTCCGCCTTGAATTGCGTGCCATCGTCAAAATAAGGTAACGTGACCAACAGCATAAACTTAGCTACCATAACATAACTTTCCATTCGTCATTCGCATTCAAGTTATGTATGTTGCCATGCACAGCACAACGCAACGCGCGGTTAAACTGCTGCAAGTTTGCCTGAAAAACTGTCAGCTAGATGAATGGCAGCCGGATACTTTTCTGTCTCAGCTTACAGAAACATACAAATACACATTTTTTGCCACTTGCCCAGGTCATAGAACGACTTGTGTGTCTATGCGATGGGAGTCACTGAAGGATTCTGCATGCAACAAGGAAATCCCCAATAGCGGCAGCAAGTGCTGTTGTTGTTGTGAGACATTACATGCTTCACGAGAACTCTTACCTGAAACACAAAGCGAAACAACATCTATTAGTATTAATATATTATACTAAGCGGGTCAGCTCAAGTATTGGCAGTGCACTGCTTGTCATATAAAGTAGCCAAAGTCGCCAAAAAGTTTCCTTATTATACTATGGATGAATTTTATGATTCGCTTGTCATATATACCTAAATACATATGTCACACTTTTATATCAAGGACATTTAGAGCGTGATCATAGGCGGACATGTTGAGATATTTACGAGACTCAAGAGTCCTTGTGACAGCATGGTCACTAAATCTCAGTTGTATGGTTTATCATCTATTCTTAATGAGCATCGCTCAAAGAAAATCCAATCAACAACAGAGACCCACCCCGTAGATGACAACCAAGACTAGCCTCCTAGACTACGACACTATTTTATACAGACAAAATCCAAAGAAAATCTTCGCCTGGTCCTCTAAAATACTTGCTTTAGATGCTATTCCGAGGGACCAAACAGGCACACCGGGGAGAATTCGACCATCGCAGGGTATACTTAGGCAATTATTTAGACAGTAGCCGCGGGGAGCAGCAAGCTGGTTAAGTAAACTATAAAAGAAGTAGAATCCAGAGAATGATCACTATATTAGCGCGTATTTGTTTTAAATAAAAATATAGTTATCATAAACGGTTTCGAAAAAATCATGTGTAAATGATAAGAATAACTTCCCCCACTAAACGAGGCAATTTGACATAATTGCCAACCATCACTTAATACAGTCTTCCGCTGTTGAAGGATGCGTGATGCTAAAAAGCAAGTGCGTATGATACAACTTTGTAACCACGACATTAGACGAGCGAAATCCCCCTATATCATTAACAGACGTATCACTGCATTGTTAATAACTGTAAGAGCCTACGGGGTAATTGGGTTAGAGGAATTGCAAAACAACAACAACAACAATGATTATAGTGGACGCAATGTAATAACAATGCAACAACAACAGCACTAATAAAATAAGGTCGTGGAAATGTCGCTCACAACACCAAAAACCGAAACTGTCATATCACCGAACCGAATCATCAAAAGCAACGCCAAAGACACAACAGTGACATCACCTTAGCAGCAACAGGGACAAGGGCGCCGCGGATGTCCTCGAGGAGATATGTACTGTATATTGTGAATGAATAAATGAAATACCAGATTAATTTTAATTAGGACAACTGCAACAACAACAACAACAACAGCAGAAGCAGGCCACGATGAGAAATAACATAAGTAAGCGTAAGCGGCAGCAATAGGCTTACTGAATCCTGTTATTTCGTACACCGTGTGTTCGTTCAACGTCAAGCGTTTCGAGCTCTAGACCAGATTATGTACATGCGCAAGTGCGGCATTGCAGTGCGTGTATGTATGTATGAATGCATGTGTTTGAGTGAGTTCCAATGTAGCAGCGGGAGTAGTGCGGTGAACAGACGACGGCAACAACGGCAACAACAGCAACAACAACAACAACAATGACAATGACGACAATAACAACAACAACAATGACGACAACAACAACAACAAATGTTCGATCAGGTCATTTTCAAGGGCGCAAGGCTTACAACAGTGCAATCAGCTTAACGATTCGACGGGCTTGTCGGAACGTTCGGCCTTTTTCTCCTCCCCACGGTGACGAAAAAAAAGCTGCGTGGAAAATGCGTTGCAACTCGCAAAGAAGATCTCAGTGCAGTTGGAGAATTAATTGGAACATATAGAAAAACGCGACATGAAGGTCTGTTTCGATGTTTTCAGGGTTCAATGTATATATATATATATATATATATATATTAATTTTATCTATGGGACTGACAATAATCCCTTATGGATGGCAAATTTATGTATAAATATGTATTCTAATTATTATGCACACATAGTACGTGATGTAATACATTACCAGAAACAGAAAACGCAACTATATATATATATATATATATATATATATATAGGACGCGGGCGATAGCCTTACTTGTCTCCTTTATGCCTTAATGGCCTTAATTCTTATAATTGTTGAAAATGTGTAATTTTGAATATTTTAAGGTCAATGAGGAATTATTGAATTTAAATAAATTTACCCCAAAAAAGATGTATAAATATGTGGCGGCGTACCTCAGACACCTAGTGCGCTACCCGTAGTTGTCATCTACCGGGATGTCGCCGGTTCGATCCCCGATGTTGATTGAATTTTCTTTGAGCGGTGCTATTCGAACGAACAGAGTTCCTCATTATGCCTATTACCCAAGGCAGCAGAGTAAAAGATTAAGAGTGATAGACCATATTCCGCTGAGTCAGCGAACGTATCAATCTCAACGTGTCCGCTTATGCCGCCGCTGTAAGCGCCCCCCGACATAAAAGTTTAAGTGTACTTAGATATACATGTCTAGCGAATAATAAATCCATCCATCCAAGCCTCAATGTTTGGAGAAGCCTGACTATCGGTGATGAGAAGGGGGCCATCTACGCAACTTACACAAGAGCACGCTTTCATATTGGAATCATATTTGAACGGCAATTGATAAGAAGTAGGCAAATTTCAAGAACATATCGAAGTTGTCTGTCGTCCTAGCCGTCATCGTCGATGACACTAAGACGTTCTGGGAGAGTGTCCAGTTGTTATATATAGTATATATATGCTAGTTGGATACTAGTTGGACCACAACGTGAGAAACCGCGCATGTCTATTGATGTACTTGTTTCAACCGGATGCCCTGCCGATGCACAACGAGGAGCGAATCACTATCGTGCTGTGTCGAATGCGCCTTTCAACTGTCAGTTGGATAAAAAGAGATTATTCAATCATTTGAGGGCAATTATCCTGGGACAGATAGATAGACACTTGACAAACACGTTTAATTAATTCGTTTGCAGCTGTATTTTCCCAACAAATGCCGAAAGCCATCTGTTGTCCTGACGTTCGCGATTCGCCAGGATAATGAAGACCCTCTTGTTGTTGCGGCTGTTGCTGTGGCGGTTGTTGTTGCTGCTGTGGCGGTTCTTGTTGCTGCTGTTGTTGTTGTGGCTGGTGTTGTTGTTCTTGTTTCCGCTCGTTTACTATGCGACAGTTTGAATAGCCAAGTTGGGTAGTTGAAGATGTTCAATTCACTAAACGTAAAAAGTTCTGAATTGAGTAGACAGACCTTTTAGCACTTCACACGACCAAAAAAGTGCCACACCAAGACCACCGCTCGGCGCATCTTTATCGCCTTCGTGTGTGCATTTATATATATATATCTCTCTCTCTCCATCTCTCGTTAGAGCTGTAACGTGGCGAGCGAGCAAGCGAGTGGACGCAGTTCACACGATTGGGGCAAATTGGGGTTGGGGATTGGGGTTTCGACCCGCCCGCGTTCAGTAGCTGCGTAATGGCAGACGCCCGCGATGGCGGCCACAACGGCAAAAACGGGAGGAACAATGAGCCGGAAATTCCGACAGTTCAATCCTCCTACTCCTTCTTCTTTCTCGCTCGGTCCTCGGTTGCGTCGGTTGTTCAACAACCGGACAGCAACATCGTACGCGCAATACTACGAGATGTGACGCGTGTTCGGCCGTCGGGCGCTAATTTGGGCCGCGAAATCACTTCAAAACTTCGCCGCGACGTGGCTGCCGATTGATGATACCATGCGGCCGACCAGTGAATGACTCTCAATGCAGGTTGCTCTTAACCTCACAGGCTGTTGTGCCTCGTGTACTGAATGCCCCCGCCCATACAAGTACTGTATTTGTGTGAGGTGCCTGATCGGATGCGACAGACAGAAACCATGCCTCGGCACGCCCGGCGGTTTAGCTATTTTACTGTATAGCCGAGAGAGAGTAATCCGGAAGCAGAGCAAAACGATGTAAACGCTGTTAATAATGCTAATCATATATATATATATATATATATATATATATCTATATATATATATATATATATATATATATATATATATATACATATATATATATATATATATATATATATATATCTATATATACATAATATATATATATATTATATATATATATATATATATATATATACAAACACGCCTGGGGCTGACGACACAGCGTCCAGCGTTTGATGTTCTTAGGTTTAAAATGTTTAGTACATCGCTACATTCGCTGCAGCCGCTGTCTGTGCCACGACGACACTTTAGCTCATTTCGTGTGTGTTGTTCATTCATGGAATGGCTGAATCACGACGTCGCGAAATCGAGGGTCATATTGGTATAGTGTGGACTATTTTGTATCATCAACGGCGAGACACGTCCGTGAGCAGCCGATCTTTTGCATAACGCACGTGCTGACCAAATGCCAAATCTAGGCAAGCAGTGATTCGGTGATTACTTTGCATAGATGTAGTTTAGCTAGGCGTCCTGTCGTACGTTTAGGAAACGAAATTGCTACGCGTTATAGACGAGCTGAATTGATTGCTGAATTTCAGATCAAATTTGTTTCTACCTATACACTAGCTTTTCGTCCGACACACCAGATGGCGCCAGTAGCAGCAGCTCGCAGAGCTCGTACCTCGACCGACGATAAACCGGGATAATTAAGATATTCGTTTGTTTTTGTCGCATCGTCTAACAGTCCTAACAGCAGCATCACTAACTGCCCAGCCAGGATCGCCCAGACCTAAGAGCTTAGCACAAACCAATCGGGTACTGTATGGTCCCTCGACGCACAACTCGGCAGCTCACAAATACGCCGGGCGAGTCAAATCCTCGTTACCGCGGTTTGTTTCTGGGTCGGTGTCGACGGAAATAGCGCCTGCATGCAGAACGTAAGGATACAACATACCACGGAGTCGTTGCACCATCTATCTAGCTGCACTTTGAACATCGACCGCTTCCGCATGTTAGGCAATGGGCAGCCTGCACACTCGAAACTGCGGGCCAATACGCCGACAAACCGAACACGTAATGGAAAATCAAACTTTTCGGGCTAACAGTAGCGCAATGACATTCCCAATCCAAGCAAGCAAGCCAGGTTAGCTTGTCCACGTCGGACTGCTGACGAACCTCTGGTCGAGAGGTTGTGCCGTGCACAACTTGTTGTCCTTTGAGGGAACCTTGGTTGCCCTTCTGCTGCTAATGGTCGAAGGCGAGAATCGACCTCATTCGGTTCGTGATTTGTTCGCTAATAAACACCCCCAGCCCGAACAACAGTATGGGATGATGCAAGCAAACGCAGACACGCCATCCAATCTCTCGTTTTCGTCTAGCATCAGCCGGATAGATGGAAAGCCTGCGCTCGGTTTGCTCCTTTTGGAGCGATCTTACCAGAACGCGATACGCCTACATTCATCCGGCACTGTAGAAATTGCGACAATATCGATCCGGCTAGACCAGAGAGGCGCGCGCTTTACGCCGATCAATGGTCTTGTGAAATTACAACAACGGCACCAACGGCGACCGGAACTAACCGCGACGAAATGACGACGACGACAGCGACCAGAAACATCATAGTAACGTGAACGAACTACATTCGCCTACTTCAAATAGCTATAACAACAACAACATCAACTACAACAATAATAACAAAAGCTACAACAATATTAACATCAGCAGCAGCAACAGCAACAACAATATTAACATCAGCAGCAACAGCAACAACAACAACAACAATCTCACTAGCATCCGTCACGTAACGCCTCGCGAGTTATTGGCAGCCAAGCTTGTCATACATGAGCCCCCACACTATTTAAACACTTTCCATCTATTCAGCTGTTTATCTGTCCGACGTCGTGGGCCGACGTCTTCATCTGTACTGTTGCGTAAACGCAAATCGAACCAAAAACAGCTCACGCTTAAACGGAATAGCCAGCCCTGCCCGGAGCAGACAGAACTTGCACGTCAAACAGCACAAACAACAAACTTCAATCTCCTTTGTCAGTCATCTTGAAGCAAGCCATCGTCGCATCAAGTCGATATAAATCAAACGATGCCGTGTTGGAGCCTTTATATCTCTCTCTTCTCCCTATATATATATATATATATATATATATATATATCAAACGAGTGTTACAGTAGCACAACTATATATATATATATATATATATATATATATATATATATATATATATATATATATCGCAGTCAAAACTAAGTCTTGCGTTGAGTAATTAATATAAATGAAGAAAATATAAGTGCGTATAACCGTTTACATACTCCTTTCTAAATCCGGAGACTAATTCTCGGGCGAAATAGCTTATCTCTTTAGACTTACGTCTTGTCCAAGATAGGAACTTGCCCCCTCACGGTACAGATTGCCAAATGTCATTATCGCTCGTGGGAATGGCAAAACTGTAGAAGAGACATTATTAAAAGTCTTTGCGTATAACAACTCTTCAGACAAATCTCGCATAGCTCAACATCTCGCCTACGGCAACAGTGGCAATTGCAAAACACGCAAAATCAACATAGCTGAAAGTTGATATCTTTCGTTATCAGCAAAACGCAATTAAACTCATGCCATGGGAGCAATAACTGGTTAAAGATTTGAAAAAAAAGTTGAATCGCCGAGGCAAATGCTTTTCTACAGCAGTATAATACTGCTATGACAACTTCGACCTTTGACAACATATGTAATACATAAATAAAAAAAACAATTGGTTTATTCTTATATTTTGTAATTGTATTAGTAGGTAACCTTGAATCGTGTAATTTTTTTACTATTCTGGTACACTCATCTAAGCCCGGATCTTTTTTTTCATATTGCTAAATGCGAATCTTGGCCGTTATGCGGCATCTTGATAGCTGCCTCTTGACTCGATCGCTTTCCATGATTCTATTAATAGTGTAATTCACTCATTCATTCATGCCGTCATCCACTTAGAACATTTTGCTCTTCCGTTCAGATGTACGAACACTGTGATTTACAAGTATTGTTCGTGCAATACGACGTTCGCTAAGAAATCATCCTTGAATCATTATCTGTAGCAGTACGCGCCTTCTACACGTGCAACTATATTCAGCGCTGGCCTTTGCTATCTCCATGACTTCATTCGCTTGTGCAAAGCACTCTCTTGTAGTTGCTGTTTGTCGTTGGAAAGGAATTCTTTCTTCAATCAATATCACCGGATACATCGACTCCCCATGGAATATCAGCCTATTTACAACATCCCCTTAAAGTTTTCTAGAGAGGGTAAACTCAGATAAATAAAAACAAGTACTCACAACCCTCACAAACAATTGATAAATAAAAACAAGTACTCACAACACTCACAAACTATTGATGTGCCTGAACGCCGCTGCAACTATATACTAGTTACCAGATAAGTTGATAGGTTGATTGTCACACTAACACCACATTTAGAAAGATACATGTACATGCGGCTATATTGGACTTGGTGCGCGTGATAAATGATCTGGTCATTCTACTTGTAGCTGTTTCTGTCTCGTCTAAACAGGCGCTCCCGAAATAAAATTTTGAACAAACGCAACGCATTTCTATAATGCAGCACAATAAATTGCTGACATCTGCTCTGTCTGTTAGGCATAGCGCAATTCCCTTTCCCTATATATGGATATGTATGTATACTGCACGCTAGAACTGGCTGACTAAGTTTCACTGTGTCCAGTCTGAATAAAACGTCACATTTGCAGCAATCCAAGTAAGAAGCGTTCGCTACCTCTTGAAAAGACACACAAACAACTTGATCGTGCCACGAACATGTCCACTGTAAATTGTGATTAAAATGTATGACCACTATTTATTACAACGTTAGACGCACGGCTAAAAACTTGTGCACACCCTGCACCACCTTTATTCAATGAATTCAAATCGACACAAATCGAACATCACCTAGTTTCCCATTGAAACATAATCAGACATATTAGTGATAATAAAGACTATTACCGCAGCGAGCAATTCATTCGAGAAACTTGGTACACATGGATCAGAACAGTCTGGTGGTGTTTCATATATATAAATATATATATATATATATATATATATATATATATATTTATTTATTTATTTTTTCTTCAAAAACCTCGCTTATCTTCTACCGCGCGTGGTAAACTTCGTCTCCTGCGCTGAAAGTGCTATATATTTCTAACCTCGAAAGCCTAGCAACAACGCCATTTGACACTTTCTATGATTACCCTGATACTTGTTTTCTGCGAGAAGAGACGAAAGCAGAAGCGTGAAAAGAAAGTTGCCTTTCACCACGACCTTCCATTTTTGTCCAAATAGAACGAGCGATGTAAAACGCATATATGTATGTATGTATGTATATATATATATAGTATATATATATATATATATATTATATATTATATTATATATATATATATATATATATATATATATATCTATTATATATTATCTATATATATTATATATATATATATACTCATCTATATATCTCTCATACTTCTCTCTATATATATCTATATATATATATATATATATGTATATATATACATGTGGCGTACTTGATTTAGATGTGAGTAGTTGCTTGCTCTGTGAGGACGAGGCTATGCCAACACAGTTCCACGATGTCAAAATCAAAATCTGAAGAGTAACAATTGTGTCCATTGTTCTGCGTGTGTATGTGAGGATGTGTCAGGTAAACTGTTGCAGATGTGTAAATTTTTACACTTATTTTTCGTTTGCGCCTCTCTGTAGCCGTTTTTCTGCCGCTGCTGAGATTCGATGTTAACCGTGATCGCACCACACAACTAATGACCCTGATGGACAAGGTATCAGTTAGCGTGTTCGTGTGTGAACCGGCTCCGTCGTTCAGAAGTTCGTTGTTGTTCTTGCTATTGGCGTTTCTTTTCATGTCGTTTAGTATTCCGGCTGCGCTCGCAGCTTAGCGTCTGGACCCTTTCGTTTCCTAACGTTGGGGGGACGCAAAAACTCTCAACAATCTTTTTTTGCTCGATCAACGACAAAGTAGCACAAGCGGGGGCTTTATCTCCAACGGGCGAGACCCCAACAACAACAACAACAACAACAACAACAACAACGCCACTACACAGCGGCCCCATCGACCGCTACAGTAGGACATTCACTGCAGGAAGTTGATCACAGTAACTTGCACAGAGGTGACGTGGCGTCAATCTGCAGGGCAACTAAACCGCTGAATTGCGGGCTGAAACGAACCAAGACATGATTATGGCAAAACAAAGACTCCTACAGGTACTCCCCCATTGTTTCACCGGTGAAGTGGTATTACGCGATCCTGCAATCCTGCCTTCTCTGCACGCTCTGTTATACATAGATTGAAAGCATGCTGCACAAAGTGCACAAATTTGCCGTTCAGCGAATGATAGTCCTACCGCTAGGCGCTAACGGATATCATTATGTGGGCAGCCTATGATCGTGATCAGAGCGAGAGGCCGCCACAACCCATTCGAGAACGCTTGCATGCTGGTTTGGGACGCGACAGTTACTGACTCGTTAGCCCCATTCAATGGTGAGTGCTGGCACATCCCGGGCTGGGTATGCTTAAGCTCTCGCCTAGACAGGCAAAGTAAGAAAGGCAAACCAAAGCAGAGAAAGGTACCCGTACCGGTTTTACCTACTTGCCTGCAAGACCTTTGGCGGGCCGGGCACGTCCACTCGCGGTTTGCCACAGAAGGTCGACTAACTCTAGCCAGTGGAAATAGGCGAGCGGGCGATTTTCTCAGACAGCGCAACGAAGCAATGCGGTTTCGGTCCGCGGTACCCTCCAGAGATAGCTGGTCTCTACACTGGACCTTTCGTAAAGATGCATACGTTTGCAAAGACCCAATTGTCATCCCCCATAGCAAAACAGCCAAGCTTGATCGAATGATAACCGAACCTCTTCACATAATGGAGAAGGCATAATATCTGACCTTAGACAGCCGCGTAAACTATCCTACAACTAGAGCATCTCAGGCGCAACTGAACACAACCACAACATACCTACGTTCGACGACTTCAGAAAGGTTCAAACACGAGTCATGTGCGGCAACAATGGATTCGGGAGCTCATTAGTACTGGAATACTATGCAGAGGCACTTTCAAGCGGAAAGTCAGCAATTTCCTTCTGAAAGGCCATTCCTTCCTCAATTTTAGACCCTGACCCGATAGGGACGGTTCCGAAGGGAATGAATGCCCTTCGTGTGACCCTGTAAAGTATATTGATAAAAATATATGTATTCGCATCATCGTTACTATTATGGGCGCTTGCTTCAACGAAAGCGCGGGCTGTCTGTACGGTCAACATTTATTCCTCACCATAAACATATATATAGATATAAACATATATAGATAAATATATATATATATATATATATATATATAGAGAGAGAGAGAGAGAGAGAGAGCGGAGAGAGAGACTTGTAGGAAGGGATGCGACGCATATTCAGCCATCGCAGAACAGTTCTGACACGCCGCTGCATAGTTTGCCTGGATGGACGCGAAGCACACAAAGACGCTTTATAAAACAACAATCGAAGTGTGCTCGTCGATCTATAAGCAAAGTCGCTTAGCTGTAAACTAAGTGTGTGCGATGTCATGCCGGAGACATGCAATCATATAGAGTTGAAATATCAACACCTTAGACAACACCAGGAATAACAGGCCTGCCAGGAACAATGGCTTCAATAAGTATATACGAGTAGTTTCAGGGTCAGCCAGCCTGCAAGCAGAACATAATTACAACAACAACAGCAACGACTACTACAGAAACAATATAAACATTTTAGAGTCAATAAGGAACCTCGATCCTATTCAACGATAAACGCTGATTTTGGTTTGCTTTCGCCTTCCGTTGCGTCTACGTTTATTTTTATTTTTTCCGCTTAGTTATAGAGTTATTGGCTCGGACTTTCACGAAGTTGGCTCAGTTGCCAACTTATTCCACACACGGTCCCATCAGATCATATATATATGTGCATGTGACCAGGTAGGTGTTGAGGGGCCACCGTGTTTTCATCGATATACAATCACGACAATAATTATGTGATGTACAATCGATATACGAGTACAATCAAACCAATAATAAAAATGTGATGATTAATAATGATTCCGAGTTCAATTTGACTAATCTAATAGCGGTCCAACTCCGGGACTAGATGGCGCTCTTGTTCGAGTGCATCGACAAGTTTGCTATTCCCGTAAGGTTTCATACTAGTTGAACGAAATGTATATGCGTAGAGTAGAAAAAGAAAATGCCCTTTTTCAAATGAAGGGAGGCGTGTGACACGCGTGTAGGAATATATATATATATATCCACGTGCTTCCGGGGCAATGTCCCCAGGCATACTGCATGCGGTAGAATACACTTCCATTCGTCGATACGACGGACGCTCCTTCTGAATGACGTCCCTGCTGAATCTGCCAAACAAATATACTCGCATTGTACACACATCCCGTACGAAAAAGTGCTTCATACATGCATAAGAAGATACGTTAAGATGTACCCTTACTATCCTTCAGATATGTTTTATTATTATTATTTTTATTTTATTTTATTTTATTATTATTTAATTGTCTCAATTTAAAACCGGGCCCGCAAACATTAAGAGAGCAAATTGAAGCTTCTCTACACGTACGAGTACGTAGTTGAATAGCAACTAGTCGTCTGTGTGTTTATGTTCCAAAGTTGTCTGTAGTTGCATGTCGAAGAGCTAACGCCAAATACGGCTCCCAATAAGTAAAGCGTAAGATCCATTATGTTTGGTCAAATTCAACAACCAATTTCATATCGTACGAGGCGAAATGAAATCCCTTTAAGACAAAACAAAAAACAACAAAAATACTGTTTTGTCTGTCTTATTTTTCTATTATATTGCTAATATGGATTTCTCGACCTGCTGTACCTTCTCAACGTCCACCGGGGCACATGGAAGCTCGGTTTGGCGTCGCGCTGCCAAACATTGACTTCGGCCGACGGCGCCTACTCGATGGTAATGTTGTTGCTGTTGCTTGTTGCTGCTGCTACTGCTGATGTCTGGAGTTAAAGAGGACCCCGCTGAACAATCTCAGTGCGTTCAACGTCGCTCAAGGACGGGCTAGCAGCTTAAACAATCGAACAACGATTGCGGCGACGACGACGACAACAACAACAACAACAAAAACGCCGGATTTTCAACGGGAAGGGCGCGTCAAGGTAGATACGCCTTACATAAGACGACCGAAGAGCAGAAGGTGGACTCAACTTTTCTAAGGCATGCGTAGCTCTTGTCATTCGTTGCTGTTGTTATTACTGTTGTTGTTGTTGTTGCTGTTATTGTTGTTGTTGTCGCTGTTTTTAGTGTTCGTGTTGCTACCGTTGTGATTGCGGTTGTCACTACTATGGCTTTTGTTATTGTCGTTGTCGTCATCGTCGTCGTTGTTGTTGTTGTTGTTGTTGTTGTGCCCTCTTAGGTCTGTCATAACCCGAGTGATCTGTAGACAGCCAGGTGCTGCAGCAGACCTAAGCACTGTCGGAGGAGGTGTGGTGCAAGCTCACCTTTCGCAATACAAATACACACACACACACACGCTCACCCAGAGATCAACACGCATCGAGTACTTCATCTGACGCGTGTCCGTTCGTTCGTCGGTCCGTCCGGCCGTCCGTTCATCATTGTCAAGGTCGCAGAGACCGCTTTCACTGCTATTACTGCTGCTGGGCGCCGTCGCCGCCGCACAATAAGTCCGCTGATGCTATACATCGTCTGCTACTATGCAAACAGATACTGCTGGTGGTGGTGGTTGCCTGCAGTTCGTCATGTCGTCGTTGTCGGTCGTGTGACCTACAAGCTAGGCCGATCACCTGTGTTAGCCAGCATTGACGATTCGCGCCGCCGCCGCACAACCTCGTGACAACCCGCTCTCGACCCGTCTCTCGTAGTAGTCGGGTTGGTTAGTTACGTATTCGAATGTATACACAGACACAGACACAATACTACATAAATCGCTGCTTCATGCTGCTGCTGCTGCTGCCACCGAGTCACGTCAGTCAAGTCAAGTGGACAGTTGCAGGTTGCAGGACAGTCAGATAGTGACAGCTGCAGCAGCGACAGGAGAGCTGCTGTGGCGGCTGCTACTGTTGATTCTGCCGGCGTCAGTTCGAGGCACACGATGACATGACAAGGACAGGAGACTATTGTTGACAATTGTAATAATAATAATATTTTTAGAACAAGGGTTTATATTAATATGTACAAGTCATCACCATTAACCATATATAAGTATGTCATGTTTTACACAACATTATTATATTATTATTATTATTATTATTATTATTGATGGTGTCCACTCAGCATCATATTGGCTCAGTGAGCTCCTGCCCAAGTTTTTTGTCGATTTTAGAGTGCATCCTTGCTCCAAACGCCAGATGACTCAAGACCGAACGCCTTTACACACGGTATCGAAGAAGATGCGCGTATTGGCGCCGTTTGTGCATCTTTCGTTGGTAATTAATAATAATAATAATAATAATAATAATAATAATATAATAATAATAATAATAATAATAATAATAATAATAATAATATATAATAATAATAATAAGCCCCCCTTTTCCGGACCAGCCAGCCCTTTTCCTGGTCTCTCAGCACGGGTCGTCCCAAATAATAATAATAAATAGCCGGTAGACATTTGGGTTCGGCCGACACCGCTGTGTGATCCTTCCGGTAGGTATTCTTCTCGGGCAGGCGTAGGTAACACTTGATGCGGATGGACACTTTTCAGTCCTCGATTCTATACAGCAGCCCATCTAGCGGCCCTTCAATAGAGTTGTTGCGTGAGTCGCATGGGACACCGCTCTCGTCGGCCGGTTTCTTTTCGGCCATTCGATTCATTTACTTAACAATTGCTTTGGCGCAAAGTACCCTTTAACGAAACGACTTAACAAAAAGAGTGCATCGCCATTATGCATATATGCGTGTGAGTTTATACGTCATTCTGTAATATTTTTTTCTCGTCTCGAGACTTCCTTCTTATCAAAGGACTAAAAAAATTGGAATACCGCTGGGCTGGAAAAATATTCAAGAAGACTACATTGGGAAAGAAAAACAAACTTTGTATTGCTTTTTGTTGTCTTACGTTTAACCTTGTTTACTGAATGATCCTTGCGTTCGATCACTTATTCGTCGTATATAGGTATATATGCACTCAAAACAAGTTGCAAAGATGCGAAGTTTTCCCTTCATTGTTTGCAAACTCACATAAATATAACAATAATGTAAGCAGCGTTCATTATGGAACTAACAACTGACTAGAAAACATACCAAGTTCCTTCGCCAATCAGCTTATATATTTACATAGGCATGTGAGCCTCTGATAAGTTGCGAAGATCTAAGGTTCGAATATGCGTCCATATGACAAGATGCAATCGAATCAAATTATGGCACAATTGTGTAATACAATAGGATGATGTCAGTATATTCTTTTGATGTACTAGCGAATCACCAATTAAGGCGACTTCGTCTAACTTCGACTTCGCTGCACCACTCGCAGTCAGTGGTAGATTAAGCGGCCCCCCTGAGCAATCCGGTCTGTCTTGGCTCATTACTGCTTATTTGCAAATTTTGACAAACGCAGCAAAAAAAAGATGCACATTGTCGTTGCAATGGCACTGTGCGTATCTAGCCTGTCCACCACAGTGACTTTCCGTGTCTGCTTCACCGACGATTGTGAAACAGGCGACACGATCAACACGCAAACGCATGACAACTATAATGACAACAAAAAATGCTGTAACCGCAAATCAGTCGTGTCGTACGAGTATTTGTGATCACAGTTACCAAGAAACCATCGTCAACCGTCCAAGTAGCAACGATACTAATACCCAGAAAAACAACCACAACAACAACAACATTAACAACAACCGTCGCCACCAGCGACTAAACCGTCTCCTGTAGGGAACCACAATTGTTTGGCCGTTCTTCACGATCTAAACCAACGAGTCGGTGGGACTAGCTAGATTTGCACTAACTCAAATTAACAGCCATAGGTCAATGTCAACGCTATCATCGTTCGACAAACGCCACGATGGTGAGGACGATATGCTGATGATAACAATGATACGTCGATGCCAATAACAGTCACATGGCTTCGAGGAGAAGTTCCACCAAGAACGCAACGAAATGTTCACCATTGAAGGCCACATTCGACTTGTGGCTAACATTGCAATGGTGGCCATCTAGTACGAAAAATACAAGGTGTCCCAACCAGAATGCAAAATGGCAATGTTGGCGCTATCCTACTAGTTCAAATTACGCCCATTAGTATTAAATATTTTAGTGCTTTGCTAGTCAAACACCTGAACATTTCGATGGTAGATAGTGTGTCATTATGGTTGTTATCACGGCGACAGAACGACGCTTTCTTATTGAAAAGTAACAGCATCAAGTGAACAGATGACTTTTTAACGATTCAGCGATGAGGCTAATTTTCATATTAATGACTTCGTAAACAAGCAAATTGTCGCAGTTGAACTGACGAAAGCCTATATGGGCTTTATGAGAAGAAAGAAGTGCATCCCGAACCCATCCCACTGTTTAGAACCATTTTTGAGCTGGTGGCATCATTGGACTATGTCTTTCGGGGACGCTGCCACGAGGTGGCATACAATCAATGATTAGCGGTACCGGGACATGATAACCAAGTTTTATATCTTCAGTTAGATCGTATAAGTCCATGAGGGACATGCGGTTGTACCAGAATGGTGCCAATTGCCGCATATCATATGAAACAAGGGCCGCCAACGTGCGAGCAAAGCCAAAGACGGCAGATTTTTCAGACGTGTTTCTTTCCATACATGATTCCCACATGTCTACTTTATGACAAATTTAAAGTTCAATAGAGTTTTAAAAACTGTGCTGAAAATATAGAGTTCAAATTTCCAGATTATAATATAAGGCAACAATAAAGCAAACAATACGTCATTTCGCCACTTCGCGATTTGTCCGCACTTAGCTCAGCTTACTCAATGCCGTTGCCTTGAGCTTGCAATCCTAGAGTTAGAACAGGGGTAAATTTCGGTCGGGGGCCGACGGTACGATTCACACTCTTACTCCTCAGCAACAGAGAGCAACAATAGCACCAACGATAATCACGCGTCGAGCTCAGAGCGAAGCATAAACCGTAGCCACGATCGACGATAAAAAAACAACAACAATAACAACAGCAACAACAACACATGGTGACTGCACGAGCGGCAACAACAAGGGCAGCAATAAAAACAACAACAACAACTACAGTTTAGCAACTACAGCAATCACGGTGACATTTTTACACGTTCAACACAAAAATACGACACAAATAACTGAAACAACAGCAGTTTTGAACGATCGTCGAAGGGACAATGCTGCAAACATTCATGTTGTTTTCGTTGTTTCTGCAGCTGCGTTTTGCTACTTGGCTATAATATAGCCATGTTATGTCGAATGGTTCATATTTAGAGTGTATTTTTGAAAACTAGCTGTTCACTGTAATAAGGAAAAATATTACCTTCTTATATTATATATATATATATATATATATATATCAATGGGGAGTATGTCGGGAAAACGAGCACCGCCCCAGGGGCATACGTGCATT